>JAVXUO010001114.1:0-49054 GCA_033065855.1 Escallonia rubra | reverse complement strand
CGAAGGCATTCCTTTTGTATATTACTGGATCTATATTACTTCCGACGCAAAAAAAAAACACGGTGCATCCGAAGTATATGGTGTTCTTGGAGGATCTTGAGGAGGTATACTCGTATTCGTGGGGTTCAGCTGTCCTTGCGCACCTATATCGAGCATTGCACAAAGCTACGAGAAAGGGTGCCAAGTCCATTGCCGCCTGCATCACTCTGTTACAGGTTTGAGCATTTATATTCTTGGTTGACGTGTCAATATATTCGTGATTAATTACTAATTCCATATAATGTTTGCGTTCACAGGTTTGGTCTTACGAGAGGCTACCCACGGGTCGTCCACAGCCCGTAGCTGATTCCGATGAGACGTGGCCTAGGGTGTGGGCCTGGGGGCCTACGACCAAACGGAGGAGACGGGTAGACCCTCACCACCATCTAATGTTCTATCGGGGGGAACTAGATATGATGGATGCATCCCAGGTGACGTGGCAGCCATATGGGAAGGTGATGCATCGGTTGGATGAGTTGTGTTGGCAACTTCCGGTGTCGTACGTGCTGGCAGGTTTGGTTCGGGTGCCACTTATTCACTTCGAAGTATGTGAGTTTCAGATGCCCGATCGAGCTATGAAACAAGCTGGCTGTCTACAAGGGATACCAAAACCCGCTGTAGACATGCGGCCATACAGGAGCGGTCGAGGTCCGAATTTTGAGGTGCCTGATGCCTTGAATTTGCTGAGTGACGAGGTGCAACAGTGGAATACTTGGCAAGAAACGTATGGTAGCCTTGTATCGCTCAAGGACGACGGCACCAGTACTGAGGAGTACCTGCAATGGTTTCTCAAGGTGACGCGCACGAGGGTGAATCGCCCTTCCCAAGTGAGGACCAAATCGTATGCGCCACGTGAGGTCTATGACCAGTTCTGGGCATTGAGCATTGTAAGTCAACCTAGTGTTGTTTCAATATTTATTTGCGCACCTTCTCGACCATGCCTGAAATGATGACGGTGATTTTTCTATGCATGTTTTTTAGGTTGACCAGGGCACTGAGGTGTTCAAGCAGCTCGAGCGGTTTGACTGGTATGTCGCGCATGCGCCTGACAGTCTCAAGAGCTCCATTGAGAGGTACAAGACTGATCTTCACAACTTTAGTGTTGCGTACCGGGGTTACCAAGGGGAGCCGTCTAGTCGCTTGCTTCCTGACGCGTACGGCTCTCAGCCCAAGAGGCAGGGCCTGGGGGAGCCGTCTAGGCGCTTGCCTCCTGACGCGATTGAGAGTCTTGTATGCCCCAGAGTGTGGTGTGGGGGACTGTCTTTAGTCGCTTGCCTCCTGACACGTACGACTCTCAGCGCCAGAGTCAGGTGACCCAAGTAGGAATCCAGGCCTCGCGCCCAAGCATCCGGTCGGATAAAGGACAAGCGACAAAGCCATTGAGGCCGAACAAGCGGGATTGGATCGACCGGCACTACTTCGGGCCTGAGCCTGTCGATTCAACAGACTTTCCTGGAACATTGCTAGGTCACGCGGATGTGAGAATGTTGGCATCGGAGATAGATATTTCAAATTTTATCATGAACGCTTATATAGATCTACTCCGGATTAGAGAGCTACGTTATAACCAGTGCGAAGATTTGAAGCTTAACATGTGTCCCACTTACTTTGTCACATTAATGGTGACCAGCATGAGGGAGTTAACAGAATGGAGGAGGCGAGGGGCAGGCAAGGGTAAGTGGAAACTAGGTGGAAACGTATTAGGCCTGTTGAACGCAGACTATCAATGTCACGCTGCTCATGCGAACCTTGACATGATACCTTGCCATCATGAAAACCATTGGTTCCTATTAGTTCTCCATGCAGCGAACAGACAGGTCCACATATACGATAGCCTAAGGGAGGACTCTCCTGGGCGGTCGCTGGCACAGATGTATAGCGAGTACATCACTGCAGTGGTTAGTTTTTATCGGTTGACCTTGGCTCATAGTATATTCTTATTGTAACATAGGCTTGATGACCTTTTTAATTGTTGGATGCAGACTACTATCTTCTCGCTAGCGTGCCGAGATTATTCGGGGGAATCCATCACCAGGAATTCGACGGTAGAGCCTTGGACGGTCGTGATGATACAGGACCGACCAAAGCAATATAACAGTCACGATTGCGGGATTTACGTCCTCAAGTACATGGACTACATTGCTCGCTCGGAGGTGCTCAAATATACGTCGTGGACTAGGAAGGCTGCCTTGACGTTTAGGTATAGGATAGCCTGGGAGCTGAAAAAGAATGAAGCTAGATGCCTTCATTACCATTATCCTAACTAGTGTGACTAAGGTGCAATGAGCAAAGAACCCTTAAAAAAATGTACATGTATTTTCGCAAGCTATGAATTTGGCGATAAAGTGTGCGCGAATATGCCTTTTATAGGAAAACCAAAAATATTATTTGTCTCGATTTTTGCCGAAATTCATAGAAATGGCCTATTAGCATGCCTAAGGGGCAATGAGCAAAAAAGAAATGACAAAAAAAATTACAACATTTTTCGGAAGCTATGAATTGGGCGATAAAGTGTGCGCGAATAGGCCTTTCATTGGAAAACCCAAAAAATAACGTGTCTCGTATTTTGCCGAAATTCTTGCGAATAGGCTAACTAGCGTCCCTGAGGTGCGACGAGCGAAAAAAAAGTGAAAAAAAAATTAAAAGATTTTTAGGAAGTTATGAATTGGGTCCTAAAGTGTGCCCGAATAGGCCCTTCATAGGAAAACCCAAAAAATAACGTGTCTCGTTTTTTGCCAAAATTCTTACAAGTGGGCTAACTAGCATGCCTAAGGTGCAATGAGCAAAAAAAAAGTGACAAAAAAAATTACAAGATTTTTCGGAAGTTATGAATTGGGCCCTAAAGTGTGCCCGAATAGGCCCTTCATAGGAAAACCCAAAAAATAACGTGTCTCGTTTTTCACCGAAATTCTTACAAATGGGCTAACTAGCGTGCCTGAGGTGCAATGAGCGAAAAAAAAGTGACAAAAAAATTACAAGATTTGTCGAAAGTTATGACTTGGGCCCTAAAGTGTGCACGAATAGGCCCTTCATAGGAAAACCCAAAAAATAACGTCTCATTTTTCGCCGAAATTCTTACAAATGGGCTAACTAGCGTGCCTGAGGTGCAATGAGCAGAAAAAAAGTGACAAAAAAAATTACAAGATTTTTCGGACGTTATGAATTGGGCCCTAAAGTGTGCCCGAATAGGCCCTTCATTGGAAAATCCAAAAATTAACGTGTCTCATTTTTCGCCGAAATTCATAAAAATGGTCTAACTAGCATGCCTAAGGTGCAATGAGCGAAAAAATTTACTAGATTTTTTGGAAGCTATGAATTGGGCGCTAAAGTGTGCGCGAATAGGCCTTTCCAAAAATATCAATAATCCACAAACCAAATCACAAATTAAAGATTCAACAAACCAATTTACAAATTTAAACATTATAAACGTTATTCGTTATACAACTGAAACATTAACCCTAACACTCTTCATCATCATCGTCCTCCTCGACCATACTGCCAGGTTCGAGACCTAACACTTTATAATGGTTTCTCTTGTCATGATCAGTCATCTTATTACACAACGCACACTTTCGCAATTTTTTTTGACCCGTTGCTTTTTCAATCGGATTCTTCATGCGTATTTCTCGTTTTCGCCCTTTTGTTTGAGAAATAATTGGATCAAAAATGTCGTCCTCCTCACCTTGCATGCTAGTGCCGTCAATGACTGGTTGTTTGGCTCGATTGAATCTACCGGCTGGAGTCGTCCGAGTAGTCGAAGTGTCCCGTCTTTCTGGTAATGCCATCCTAAACTGTGCATGCTTAGCCTTATCCCTTGCGGCTGCTTCAACTTGATACATGTACCCATCAAATGTTGACGCTGCATCCAATGATAAACCGTGCATGATGTTAGAAAGGTGATTATATCGCAGCGGCTCAGATTGCTCGAAATCAACTGAAACATTGGGCACGTAAGGAATGTGACCGTGGACTCTATTGGCTTCCTTCGTCCACCGTTCCAAGATATACTGTGGAGGGATTTCACGAGCATTCTTGGCGCTCAAAACCCTCAACGCGTGTCGACAAAGTATACCTTTATGCTCAAACAATTGACAGTTGCAATTTAACGACCCGGTGTTCATACATTTTGCCTTGGTAAAATGTCTTCTTTTCTTCGGAGTCGATAATGTGCACGGATTGTCGAAATTCGCCACGTTTGTCAAAGCATAAACCTTGAGATCTCTGGTGGAATACCCGTGAAACTTTGTCATGCCATATTGATTCGACTTTAGTAGTTCATCTTGAAACTGTCTAAACATTTCCTTGGTATAGACTTGAGCCACATGAGCCTCCAAAGGTGAAAAGAGTAGTATGGCTCTTTCTCTGTAAACTGTAGCCGTGTCGGCTGCTCTCTCACGGTACAATTGCCTATCAACGGCTTTCTACATCTCTAGTACGAACTCCACTATACTTGAAGACTGGCTTACGTACCCATCAAAGAATGAATTCATAGCTTCACTTCTCGAGGTCATAGTCATTCCGGCTGCAAAAAACTTCTTGGTGTAGGCACCGACCCACTGTGTCTTGATCGCATACAACGATTGTAACCAGTCATGATTGTGCAAATAGTAGTCATCCATTAACGTGGCCCACCTCTCCTCGAACACGTCTACCGTCAACGATTTCTTCACACATGTATTAAAGTCAGTCTTGAATTCCGGATGGTTTGCATATACATTATGAAGCCGTTCGGGATATTTGTTGCTTATGTGCCACGTGCACAGGCCATGGTGAGTATCTGGAAGGACCTTAGCGACTGCATTTTTCATTGCCAGATCTTGGTCGGTGATGATGGTCTTTGGGGGAATATGATACATTGCTTGAACCGATGTTGCAAATAACGACGTAAATGACTCCTCCGTCTCATCCCTAAGCAGGGCAAAGCCAAACGAGATTGACTGATAGTGGTGGTTCACCCCGGTGAACGGAGCAAAAGGCATAGAGTACTTATTGGTGCGGTATGTGGTGTCAAACGTCACAACATCCCCAAAATTTTGGTAAGCAGCTCTAGAACGGGGGTCCGCCCAAAATATAGTACTAATGCGGTTCTCATCATCCAGTTGGAGACTGTAGAAAAATCCAGAATTCTCACTCTGAAGGCACCTGAAGAGATCAAGTGTAGCTTGAGAATCACTTCTACCAAAAGACTCTCTCTTCTGAGCACGAAGTTCATTTCGAAGGTCTACTTCGTTGAAACTCAACTTGTCAATCCCCCCAGCCTGGCTTGAGAAAACCCCCATCATCTTAGAAGGTGGAATTTTAGCCCCGGCCATTGTAAAAATCAGTTGTCTGTGTGCCGCGCTTATTTCTCGGTGTTGATGAATTTGACCAATCTTACTAGGGGTCATCAACTGATGATAATGACTCAACTCCACTCTCGTCACAACCCAATGGTTTTCATTTTTCCGGTGTACTGCATACACATGGGCCTTGCAGCCGGTACCCGGAAATGTGTCTCGTTTTCTTTGTCTTGTTGTCCCTTCGTCACTGATCTGAACGACCGGGGGTACATGCGGTGCTCCTCTATGACACTCAAATAGTTTTGAACAAATTTGATCTGTATTCACCCGTTTTCTAGTCGTCTTAGTTCTAATATCGAAACCCATCATTTTCGAATATGCTCTGTAGTATGCTTCAACTTCGTCCAGTGTTTGAAAAACTTGACCCAAGTAAGGTGGATCAGAACCTTCACAAAAATTGCTTCCTCCAGTTGCATCCATATTTATACTGAAATCTAAAAAATAAAAATTATATCATTCTCAACAAGTCATAGAATTAAATAAAAGAAGAATAAAAATTATTTGCAGTGTAATTGTTGGAAAATTTGTATAATGTAAAATTACCAAAATAGCCCCCGATGAGCGGCAAATTACCGAAATGCCCCCGGGGGGTCATTATCACCCTAACGCCCCAAATCAGCTTCGAAACAACCTTTCAGGTGCTTTGCTTACATTTCTGGACTAAGCAGTCATTTGAAAAACTGAAAGGGGCAAAATAACGAAAATACCCCTCTCGGGAATGCGAATTACCAAAATGCCCCCTGGCATTAGAAAAGTTGAATAGTTTATTCAAACGACTTTTAAACTGCCTGAATTCACAACTTCCGTAAAATAACTTTTCGGGTGTCTCACACCCTTTCCTGAACTAAAAGTCATTCGGGAAATTTGTGTAATGTAAAATTAGGAAAATAGCCCCCGATGAGCGGCAATTTACTGAAATGGCCCGGGGTTCATTATGACCCCAACGCCCCGCGAATCGGCTTCAAATCAGCCTTTCAGGTGCTTTGCTTACATTTATGGACTGAAAAGTCGTTTCAAAAACTTGACACCGTAAAATTACCAAAATACCCCTCTTGGGGCGGCGAATTACCAAAATGCCCCCTGGCATCAGGAAAAATCTCAAAAGTGCTTTAAGATGCTATTTTAAGGTTCCTGAACTGATTCGTGATCTAAAAAGTATTTTACGGGATTTTTCACCCAAAAATCCCGAACCGGTGTCCGGATCGAGCGCTTAAAAGCCCGTTCGGCAAAAAAATTACTAACGGCTTCGGAATGGCCCAAATTCCTGGGAAATGGAACTTTCCAACATCCTAGGGTTCTCAAAAAAGTTTCGTGCGAAATCGCGCTAGCTTGATATTTTAAATTACACTGCGAAGTTACAAGGTTGCGCGTATAAGTTAACCCCTTTCCAGAGTTTGGAAAAATCTGAGATTTTTACCTGATACGGATCTTTTAGAAATAACTAGGGTCTCTATTTTATACTTTGGCAAAATCTGGATCTACCTATTTTTTATAAATTTGTGAAAAACTGCCTAATTAAGGTTTCACCTCTAGCTACATTTATGCCCCGCAATCAGTTTCAAATCAGCGTTTTAGGTGCTTGGCTTCCATTTATGGATTGAAAAGTCGTTTCAAAAACTTGACACCGTAAAATTACCAAAATACCCCTCTCGGGGCGGCGAATTACCAAAATGCCCCCTGGCATCAGGAAAAATCTCAAAAGTGCTTTAAGATGCTATTTTAAGGTTCCTGAACTGATTCGTGATCTAAAAAGTATTTTACGGGATTTTTCGCCCAAAAATCCCGAACCGGTGTCCGGATCGAGCGCTTAAAAGCCCGTTCGGCAAAAAAATTACTAACGGCTTCGGAATGGCCCGAATTCCTGTGAAATAGAACTTCCCAACATCCTAGGGTTCTCAAAAAAGTTTCGCGCGAAATCGCGCTAGCTTGATATTTTAAATTACACTGCGAAGTTACAAGGTTGCGCGTATAAGTTAACCCCTTTCCAGAGTTTGGAAAAATCTGAAATTTTTACTTGATACAGATCTTTTAGAAATAACCAGGGTCTCTTTTTTGCACTTTGGCAAAATCTAACTCTAGCTATTTTTTATAAATTCGTGAAAAACTGTCTAATTAAGTTTTCACCTTTAGCGACATTTAATCCCCGCAAATCGGCTTCAAATCAGCCTTTCAGGTGCTCTGCTTACATTTATGGACTGAAAAGTCGTTTCAAAAACTTGACACCGTAAAATTACCAAAATACCCCTCTCGGGGCGGCGAATTACCAAAATGCCCCCTGGCATCAGGAAAAATCTCAAAAGTGCTTTAAGATGCTATTTTAAGGTTCTTGAACTGATTCGTGATCTAAAAAGTATTTTACGGAAGTTTCGCCCAAAAATCCCGAACTGGTGTCCGGATCGAGCGCTTAAAAGCCCGTTCGGCAAAAAAATTTCTAACGGCTTCAGAATGGCCCGGATTCCTGGGGAATGGAACTTCCCAACATCCTAGGGTTCTCAAAAAAATTTCGCACGAAATAGCAATAACTTAATATTTTAAATTACACTGCGAAGTTACAAGGTTGCGCGTATAAGTTAACCCCTTTCCAGAGTTTGGAAAAATCTGAAATTTTTACTTGATACAGATCTTTTAGAAATAACCAGGGTCTCTTTTTTGCACTTTGGCAAAATCTAGCTCTTGCTATTCATTATAAATTCGTGAAAAATCCTAATTTTGACGCCATAAAAAATCGCTATTTTCGAATCTTTCGAATGTAATACCCCGATTTGTAAAAACGTAATTTTGACGCCCTAAACATAAATTTTAGACTATGGTAAGAACAATTTAAGCGTAACACAATTTAAACAATCAATTGGTAAGAACAATTTGAAATTAACATTGAATTATAAGAAAATTCAAAATACTTACTTGTTTTGACTTGAAAAAAATGACGAAAAATTCACCAATCTTCTAGCGTAAAATTTTTTTGTTTGTATTGTTGTGGAGATTATGTAGGTAAGATATGGAGAATGAGGGGATTGGAAGAAATGGTTCGGGGAGAAGGGATTTTATAGAGAGAAAAAGAAGAAAGAAGACACAGTTTCTCTTGTGCCCGCGAGTGAGCAGTAGGATGAGGGGGGGGGGGGGGGGAAGGACAATGGTGTGGGGGCCAAGGGGGGGTGGAGGGGTGGGGCCTTTTCTCTGTCTTTCTAATTTTTCGGGAGGGCCCGAATGCACCAAAAAAAAAGGACGAGGGAAAGGAGGGGTGGGGAAGGAAGGGTGGGGGGAGGAGGGGTAGGGGCCACGAGGGGGGAGCCGTGATTGTTGACCACGGGGGGAGAAAAAAAAGACAAAAAGAAAAATCGCAAGAAAGAGTTGCGATTGGGGGGAGGAGGGGTGGGGGCCACGGCCGTGATTGTTGACCAGCCGTGCACGGGGGAGAAAAATAGGGAAAAATCCAATCGCATGAAAGAGTTGCGATTGGGTTTTTGCTTCAATAATTCCAATCGCAACTCTTTGTTACGATTGGGTTTTTGCTTTTTTATACAATCGCTGCTCTTAGCAGCGATTCGGTGGAGAAATAATGTTTTCCCACCGGTGGGTGTGGATCAGCCTCCATATATATATATATATATATATATATATATATATATATATATATATATATATATTGTAAAGGTTTGGTATCTCTTTACTTCTGTGGTACATTTTCATTTCCATGCTTTCGTTTGCTGGACCAATTTCTTTGCTTGTCATGACTAAGAGTTTGAAGATACTGCAATTAATGCTCAAGTAGTGATGGTGGTGGTGGTGGTGGTGGTGTTGGGTGAAGGAGGAGGTTGGTGGGTCGACCAAAGTGAATACATATCTCCTCCTCATGTGAGACTTCTCCTTTTTCTCTACCTTTTTAATTTACACTAAAATTCACCTTTTGCAATCAATGAGGAAATAAGTGAAAGTTGATCTTTTTTCATTGTTTTTGGCAAAATAGGAAGGTTGTTCTGAAAGTAAGCGTTCCCATTATTGTGGTTCATGAGAAATGAAGCATGAGATGGAAGCTGAATAATCATACTCCCGTCGTCCCACATAATTCGATCAACTTTGACTTACACGCAGATTAAGGATTCAAGTCATATATTGTGTGTTTTCGGTTCTACCCTTCAGAGAGAGGAGGGAAAAAAAGTGGGTGAGGAGAGAAAAAATTGATTAGTGGAGTATTAAATATGAAGAGAAAAATAGAATAAAAAAATTTTAGAAAGTAGACCAGGCCGGAGAGAGAAAATGAGTGTGGAGAGTTAAATGTATAGAGAGAAATAGAATAAACTATAAGAACGGTAAATATGAAAAAAACATCTATAGAATATTTTTTAATTTGAAAATTGAATAATTTTTATGAAACGAATAAAAAATAAAAGATTGATCAATTTATGTACAACGGAGGAAGCAACAGCCACGTAAGGAAAGAACTCAAAATTCAGATAGGTTCCCATTATCATCATTGTGAGGTAGCTGTAAAAGTTGTCAACTTATACCATCCACATCTCATCTTATACCTGCAGCTGTAAAAGTTGCAGGAAGTTTAAAGATTAACACAGATGGAAGCAGCAAGCCAGAAGAAATGGGAGGATATGGAGGCATCATAAGGAATGCAAAAGGAGAATGGAAAGGAGGTTTCTTTGGAAACCTTCCCATCTGTAACGCGCTCGAAGCAGAACTCCAGGGAATTTTGAAGGGCTTGATGTGGATCAAGGACAACAAGGTAGAAGAAGTTGAGCTTGAGACAGACTCAGAAACAGCCAAAGAGCTGTTGACCGGAGAATTGCAGAGATTTCACCCTTTGGATTACTTAATTTTGGACTGCAGATTCCTTCAAAGAGCTACCAAGACTGACATTCTTCATGTTAGAAGGGAAGGAAATAGGTGTGCAGATTTCCTAGCAAAAATGGGAGCCAACCAAAGCAGAGGTTTTGAATACTTGGAACTTCCTCCGGAGGGACTGGCTGCTCTCCTAAAAGATGATGCAGCTAGATTAGGCATCAATGTTTAACTTTTGTAATTTTAAATCTTCCTTTGTACCCAAACAAAAAAAATCTCATCTTCCGGAGGAAATCTGCTGGACTGTTCAGCAGCATGACTGTTTCGTTGTGGGGCGACTTTCCTTCAATGGATGCATTTCAGCTTTCTTTTTCGAGCCCATGAAACCGGCCATTAGAATACTGTCGTTCCTAGGTTGTACTTTCCGTTTTTGTCGTTCCTAGGTTGTACTTTCCGTTTTCACAAGTGTCAAAATGCATGACTTGCACTGTGAAGAACTTTATTCATTTTTCTCTTTATGTTGCTATTTATGTATATGTTGGTATTTGGATTTAGTCCGTAGTCCGTACGCTCATATTGTATCTAACATATGACATATAAAGCTGAACAAGTTGAAGGTTATTAATGGGTGCAATTCCATGAATACCATACCAATTCAACAGAATTATTCTCTAATAATATTTTTTTGTGAGATATTACAACTGGAATATCTGTCGTTGGAAAAAGGAGAGGAACACGGGCAAGGAAGAGGGAGAGATCCATCTCGCAACCCTCTCCACACTAGATTTAGAGATAATAACTTTTAGAACTTATATATGAATCAGGCTCGCGCAGTTTAATCTACTGTGGGAACTGAAATATCCAAGAACAAAGGCGAAGAAACACGTCTGGCTCAGTTGTTATCCAAAGTGGAATCCGGATCATACTTGTCGTCGTCTATGTCAACACCAGTCGCTTCATATTGATATCGGGTTGGGAAGCATTTACCTATCTAGCAAACCGCCTCGAAAAAATCTAGACCTGAGAAATGTCTAAAATTACGAGTCACTATCTTATTTTATTGAGAACAAAAAAAAAATCTTAAAAAAAAATTAAAAGATTTTTAAAATGTCAAAAGACTACTAATCTATTGAATATAAAAAAACAAATTCGGATACTAAATTATACGACGCTATCCACAACGCTCCATTTGGAACTCCTCTCTATCACCTATTTTTAGCATCAATGGTAGTAAGTTTAGGATCCAACCATAGAGTTACGTAAAATACAGCAGCAAGAAAGATCCTAAAACCGTCACTGTCGGCTGCAGCCTGCAGGAGTAGACAAGGGAGGGCCTTGGGCTGGGTAAGTATTTTGTACGCTACTTCATATAACAGTTGGCACTCTCAATAATGATTTATCAGTCTCTTATTTCATGAACCTTGGCTTTTGAGCCTGCATATCCAATTTCCTGGTACTGCAAGATTCTGATGTGTTGCCAAGATGCATTGTGGAGTCGAGTAACCATAACCACTATGTGGTTACCCATATGCTTTTATGCTTAATTGCAGTGACCGCAAAATGCTTTCTCCATATCAAAATTGATATGGAGAAAGCATATGATAGGATCGAATGGCCGTTCCTGCTTGCCATTTTGAGAAATTTTGGGTTCCCTGATGTTTGGATAGAATGGGTTAACAAATGCATCTCAACAACTAGCTTCTCCACACTCATTAACAGAAAACCCCATGGTTTTTTCAGACCTCAAAGAGGATTACGTCAAGGCGACCCACTCTCCCCTTTCCTTTTCATCATAGCCACAGAAGTTCTTACGAGACTCATCCTTCGAGCCGAGAACAAAGGTCTTATCCACGGGATCAAAGTGAGCAGAGGAAGTCCGGCGATATCACACCTCTTATTTGCTGATGATTTATTTATATTTTGCAGGGCTAATCCTAATGAAGCAAATAGCGTACGAGATTGCTTGGAGACTTACAATAAGTGGTCTGGTCAAAGAGTAAACAAGCAAAAGTCCCAAGTCCACTTCAGCAAGAATATGAACAGAAATTTGAGTAGAGATATTTGCAGGATCTTGAACTTTAAGAAAGCCCAGAAGGAATCCAAATACCTTGGCCTCCCTGTCTTCACCAGTCAACCTAAAGCAAAGGCCTTCTCAGAATTGTTAGCAAGGGTTGAATCGCGTCTCGCAAGTTGGAAATCTAAGGTTCTTTCTTTCGCAGGAAGAGCTACCCTCATAAAATCAAGCGCGATGTCAATTCCAATTTACTCCATGTCATCTCGCATGTTGCCCAAGAGAACTAATGAGAAGATGGATAGATTACTCAAAGACTTTTGGTGGGGATTCAAATCAGAGGAAAAGAGCCATTTCCACCCGAAAGCTTGGGACTCCATTTGTAAACCTAAATCAGCTGGTGGGTTAGGCTTCAAAAAGATGCAGGATGTTAACCTGGCTCTCTTAGCCAAATTAGCCTGGACAATTGCATCCAATCAGCAACCTCTTTGGGTCCAAATTATTTCTTCCAAATACCTTAGAGGAAAAAACTTCTTAAATCACTCCCCCAAGAAGTCGGCGTCCTGGTCTTGGAAAGGTATTTGTAAGACCCAACCTATCATGCAAAAGGGTCTAGGTTTCATCATTGACGATGGGCGATCCACTAAAATCTGGGAAGATCCTTGGATTCCTCTCCCTCATGGGTTTCAACCTGCAAAGTCAACCCAAACTTCCCAGGAATCCTTCATTGTTGCAGACCTCTTCCTCCCAAATTCCAGAGATTGGAACATCCCAAAAATCCAATCCTTGTTCGACAACCCGACGGTTGAAGCCATAAAAAAGATCAGATTTCCTCTCAATCCAACCCAAGACTTAATAGCTTGGACCCCCAACCATTCCGGTATCTATACCACCAAGTCTGGTTACCTCACCGCAAATGCAAGCAGATTCTTACCCAATTCGAACTTCCCTGCACATTTCTGGAAAAATCTTTGGAGAGCCAAAATTCAAGAAAGGCATAAAATCTTTATCTGGAGAATTGCATGGAATATCTTGCCTTTTCGACCAGCCCTTAGCCTGTTAAACCCAGCCATTGATCCGTACTGCCCCTTGTGTGAATCCCAACTGGAAACAGCCCCCAATCTATTTTTGAACTGTAGCATCTCCAGGCTGATTTGGCTTTTAAACCCCTTAGGTTTTCGCCCTCCACCAACTGATGGTACTCATTTGCAATGGCTCAACTTTGTCCTAAAGCCTCCTGGTTGGACCTTGGATGACCAACTTCGTTACACGGCTTTCACGGCATCTCTTATGGACATGATTTGGCATGCACGAAATAGGCTCATCCATGACAAGATACCGGTTGACCCTGTGAAATTAGCAAAGAGCATCTCTGCTGCCTCATGGAGTTTGATAAAGGCTTATGAGAATCAAAGAGAAGTCCATTCCTTCCAGGAAGTTTGGTCCCCCCCTCCATTCGGATGGAGAAAAATCAATTTCGACGCAGCCATTAGAGGTAATCAAGCATGCCTCGCCATCATCTGCCGCACGGCCAATGGTATTGAATTTGGTTTCACAGAGCTTATCCATTCTAGTAACCTCGAAATCGCTGAGGCAAGCGCAGCGCTTCTGGCCATCAAAGTAGCTGTGTTACACAAACTGGATTATGTGATTTTTGAAGGAGACGCGGAAGTCATTATCAATTGCCTCAGAAATAATGATTCCGCGCCAAGCTGGAGAATCAAACCGGTCATCGTTGAAGCCCTTGCGGCAACCTCTAGATTCTCCTGCTGGGATGCGTCCTTTGTCCCAAGAGCAGCAAACTTTGCAGCCCATAACTTAGCAGCTAGAGCTTTCCTTAGTAACTTCTTTAATTTTGTTCCAAAATCTTCCACTCTTTTGTTAAATGTGGAAGAAGTTTGGAACATTAATGCTTGTACTTAATCTCTTTTTTCAATGCAAGGAGTTATTCACCAAAAAAAACAAAGACTTTTAACATGAAAAGTTTGTTAAGGAATGCCAATGATGGGAATTATGTGACGGTAACCGATTTCTGGTTTTGTTTAATGAGAAGATAACTTTATTCTAGATTTCGTAACGATTATTTGTACCATTTGCACTTTGTACCTTTTCTGTAAATGCATCGACAATAAGTGTGTTTATTTTCATCGGCAATCGTTATGCTTATTTAAACTTCTATTTGGCATTTGTCATTACATATATAGTGGCTCCCTATGCAAATAATTTATAAATCCACCATCGACAGCTGTGATATGCACCCACTATAATCGCATATTGGCCCACCGACATATAATTTCTCCCTCCAATCCATTGAATTTTCACCTTCACCGTTCAACTTTCTGCAAGTTCTTAACTTAGATTTGGTACATGTAAAGGTTGACTTTGCTCATTCATTTTACCCTTACTTGAATTGCCAAACCATACTTAATCAATGTATGATTGCTATTTCATTTCATTTCAATGTTTTCAATGCTATTGGTCATACTCTTTACCCTAACTTGATTTGCCAAACCATGCTTGTTCAATGTATGATTGCTATTTCATTTCATTTAAATATGTACCAAATCCAGCCTAAGATTTTACAAAAAGTCAAAGGGAGTAACAAATAATACCACGGAATGTCCTATGAACTTTACATATTACCCTAAGAAGCTCCATGAATAGGTTCCATCTTAAACTTACATGAGATGCTAGAGATACGATTTCAGATGAAGAGGGGCTGAGAGCAGCAGTATAGGGGTTTTTGAGAAGCACAAATAAGGTATGGATTTATTAAGTTCAGCAAAATTTCTTAACCAAAACAAAAGCCAAATAATGCGCCGCAGCCATGTCCACCACAACATTATACTATCACCCAACTATCCACAACAATAGGGTTCATCAGAATCATCAATGACCCCCACAGCCAATAAGTTAGAAGCATAGACAAAAAAAGAGCCTATATTCGTTCTGAATCCAATTCGTCCCCATCAAAAGTTCACCTGCTCCGCTTTCACCATATGCACCTAAACAAGCAAAAAGGAACGCAAAGTTCCAATTCCGCCTCTATTTCCTAGTAGCAAACCATCTTTTTTAGAATATTCATCGCCAAAACAGAGCATCAGCCAACTAATTAAACGGCAAGCAACTAACGTTACTTCCTTTGATGCCAAATAATGTTTGATATATTCCAAAATAGTAACATGTTATTATTACTATTCATGTCTAATCAGATTATCAAAATTTTACTGTGTTCTATTCTTAAATGATTTGAAAATTGAAAATATGTTATCTACGTGTATCTTTACCTGATGTAAGATTTGCATAATTTCACATGCCCTAATATGAGATTATTTAGACTCCTAACCTTAGATAATCGGTGAGTGAGAGTAGGCTTTGAGAACGTGAATTAGGTTTTGACAACTTATTTGATATTTCTGTATAAGGTTGAGATTTTGATCGAACACGCAATAATAGACCGCATGTTACTTACTTTTAGAACCGAAAGATTTGAAATGTTTAACTGAAACAGATGATCGAAGGTTAAGATTATAGATTTTTGGTAAATAATGTGATTGTGAATCATAAGTGATGTGATAACTTAGATCTTTAAACTTTAGTGAACGTACAATACATGTGTATGCAGAATTATATATGCGCTATGTTACGATAACACCTCTCCGTAATGAATTTTGTAACAGTTTGGGCTTGTTTGATTTAAGACATCAGAGTGCACAGTGAAACCATAATTATTACAGTTTTCCATCTTTTTTGTGAGGTGTAAGTGTTTACAGGAATTGATTATTCTATTCATGTTAGCTTTGGTAGAGTGTAAGTCATGTGTGACCATAGTTTAGTATTTTAGTACACCATGGGCTTGAAATTAAGGTGGTTAATATTAAGTAGATGATGTAGATAACATAGTCCCTGATATACTGTCAGTATAACGCAGTGGAAACATGACGAATAGGATGTTGATTTAATTTGCTCTATATGCACTGAATTTGGGGTGGTGTAAGGTTGGTTCAATGAGTTTCGTAACACATAAGTCATCATTCATGAAGTGCTGGAACAGTTAGAGCGAGATAACTGCCCAATAGGGTTTCAGTTTAGCATTTGCATTCGGGTATTCGTGGAAATGAATTGGGTAAGAAGGTTGGATGTAGTTCAGCTACTACGTGACAGTTATCAGAATTACGCAACGGAAGCATAGTGCCTAAATGTTATAAGTAATAGGAAACCTGAGATTAATTTTCAAGGATGCAATTTTTATAAGGTGAGGAGAATGTAATATCCCACATTTTTTTGAGCGGTTTAAAATAACTATTGGTGACCCAAAAAATAAACGGGGCGATAATTCAATGCTTGGAGATTAATAGAGCATGAAATATTAAAATGATTTTCGGTCAAAAATATAATTTTTAGAACTTTTGCGGTCATTTTATAAATATGGAAAACTTTGGGTGCCATTTTGTAATTTTTGAAAGTTAGGCATTATGTGTCAAATTTTAGAGAAATTGGTCATAATGTAGCCACCTCCTACATCCTAGTTAGTGACTAATGTGATTATATTATAAACAAACAAGTGGATAAGTTTTAAGGCAAATAAACGAATTACAAAATAAAAAGGAATTCAGGAGAAAATATAAAAGAAGAAACAAAAACACATAGAGAGAGAGAGAGAGAGAGAGAGCCAAGAAAATTTGGGAAGAAAACAGGGGGGGAGAGAGAGGAATTGGAGGGAAATTTCGAAAGATAATCCCTTTCCTTTTAGCTGCAATTTCATTGAGTGAATTTAGTGTGTGTTTGGTCGTGGAGCAGTGGAGTGTTCATAGAGGTGTGGGGAATTGTAGTTTGTGTGTTTTTGTTAGTATGTTAGGGATTTTGTGTGCGTAAAAAAGGGTGAAGGTGTAACATCCCTAAAAATCCGGAGCTCCGCTGCCCTGAACTCCCAGAGCGTTAACCTACCACTTCAGTAAAACCTGTCAAATCCTATTCACCAATACATACTTCAAAGCATCTAATTCGACATCAACTCAAATTCCTCAAATACAAGATTAAAAAACTGCTTGAACTTGAACTATTGAACCTAGGTTCTTTATAACCTCGAACATTTATGGTACGAGTTGACAGTATCGACCCACGCAAGAGTCAAACTATACAGTAGTGATGGGCTCACTAGAACCTCACAAAATCTCTAATCCATTCCCGAGCAATCTACTACTGATCATCACATGTAGAAGAGAGTCAAATGAAGGGTGAGCTTTTAAGAGCTCAGTAAGGTCATAGAATGACTTCAAAAGAATTACAAAATGATTCCAAAGAATCCAACCGACGATGATTTTCAAAATACTTCAGACGATAAAAAAACTCATGATTTCCAAAATGATCAAAATCCATCATAGGTAGATACCAAAATAAACAATAACAATCACGACGTGTTCCAAAACGATCAATAAAAGATCACCTTCAAAGCCATCATTCCAAAATACAATGATGGTTTTCCAAAGGATTTCAAAATGCACACAGATCATTTGAGACAATCCTTTTCGGTCAATTTCGTAACCGTCATGGTAAGATACAATGTCAATAAAATCAAAGACGTTCATCCTGGGCGGTTGCAATGCCATTCCGGCAAAGCCAGTATGGTGTACACATGCATGATGTACCGCTATATAATTACTAGCCCTTTTCATCGATCAAGGAACTAGCCTGTTTCCCCGTAAGAAGCATCAACAATCCAGCCTTATACCGCCTCCCCACATAACAGATTCCCAAGTCAACACAAAATAAACAATTTCAATGAACATTAACATAAGCTCAAATCACTTAAATCAATTCGGGTTCCAATTATAACACTAAACATGCTAATATAAGTCATCACTCGAAATTCCAGAATAATCACAACAAACAGCAAGAACGATTGAGAATAGTTATCGAATTTAGGCACAACAATTTAAAAGAATAGACACCAACATTTATCAAATTTGCTCAACATGCAATAACAGGTGAGCATCAACAAGATTTTCAAATAATCGATCCAGGTTCAATATTCGAGTTTTCTGGGCAATAACATGCTGATATCAATACATAATTCAGTGTTCAAAATTGGTCATGAGTAAATCAAAGAGTACTTATGAGTAAATCAAAGAGTATTTACGAGTACAAGTTATCAAAATAAGGGTTCGAACGGAAGTCCTTACGCAGGGTTCAGATAGAAACTCTACTCTTACCTGGATCTGAAGCCACGTTATCTAACCGAAAAATCTATTGCTTTAACATAAACGGAATAATCGAATCATTAGAACACAGCCTACAGTACAATACTATAACTTAACACAGACCCACACATACTCCCAAAATGAACCTCGCTCACCAGTTATGTGAAACTACCGAAATGCCCTTTATGTGTAAAATTATCAAAATGTCCCTCTCAGACTTAAATAAAAAAAATGGCATTTTTGTGAGTAAAACCGCTCAAATGACCCCTATAAGCGCTCACAAACTCTATGTACCTATGTTTCAAGATCTCAGCCTCAAAGCAAAGAAATGTTTCCATGGCATCTACAAGATGTATTCGCTATTTAATTTCTAGAAGAATGTGAGGCTGGCATCAACGTACATCAAGAAAGATCATTTGTAAATTTAAACATTATAAGATCATGCTTGAGCAAAAGATGGAATTTAAATAGGTAATTTACGAGATCGAGGGCTGCTCACGAATTAATTACACACCTGGGTTGGTATTTCTTCCCTATTGCCCACGACACCGGTTGTATTTTTCCTCCGACTGATGGGTAGTACCACTGCAGATAATGGTCGATGCTTGTCACAGGGTCGAGCTCCGACACCATAACTGCAGCTGTCTTGCCAGGATTCCCACAGTACAATCTCGTTTCCGCACAATTCCAGACAATCAATCTGCCTGAATATTTGTGTCGGTGGGTTCCTATTCTATCTCATGTCAGGGCCATCCGCTGGCAACCCTGTAGGCGCTCCAACTGTCGCATGGTGCCATCTAGTAGTTGCCACTCTACACTATCACAATGGATCAATGGAGTGCACTGTAACCCGGAGAGCATAAAAGATAATGGCTTGTCCACCCGCCCCTTTAATCTCTCGTATAGTGCCTAACGTATTTGGCCCGCAGCCAACATGTTGAACTCTCCTGATAAAAGATTAAGTTGTGACGTCTCTTATTGGATTGTGACTGTCCTTCTAACTGTATTTCCACGCACTCAACCGAGGCCACAAATTTCAAGTTTTGGGCCTAGGTTCGAGCTGCCCGACATTGAAGTGTTCATAAGACCACACCTGATAACAAAGACAAATAGGTGAAGTATGGTCAAAAATAATAGTGCAATGGTTAATAAAAAGTCAAGAAACACAAATAAAAAAGGGTGATATAATATATCTGCAACAACAAGAGATGTGCACATATTGCTTTGCAGTCAGTTCTTAGTACAAAGTGTGATACAAGTGTGCAAGAGTGTTGCACCCCAAGCATACTCACTAAGCTCATGCATATTACCCAACAGAGTCAAATACTTCACGTAGACGCAGTTCTTAGTCGTCGTTGCGAACATAATGGCCCCCCTCACAAAGAGCACAAAAGCCTTTGTGTGCAACCAAATCATCTCTTCCATAAAGTTTTCCGGCAAAACCCAGAATGTAGCTACCAACCACTTCAATTTTATTCCACCACCCCAAATGCGTCCCGCGGTATCGGGCGAAGGTGTCGCTAGCAATATCTTATGTTCGCCATCAATCTTACCAAAACAAATTTGTCGTCCCGTCACAAGTAACCCTAAGATGTACCCTCATCTTCTAAAGTGATTTCCATCTCTCCAAAAGTGAAGTAAAATGTATTTGTTTCACTTTTTCACCGTTCAACGTATGCACAAATCAAGGAACGCTGATGTTGAAGAAACACATTCCCATGGGTAAAAATACCAAACCCCATTCCACGGAACAAACGTTTCTTATTCGGGTGCAACCTCCACTGTCCACGTGTGTTTGCTACTTCTAATGAAGTAAGTGTCTCTATTTCTTATGAAATTACAAAGAGTACTTAAGGGAAATCTACGATGTTCATGATTGAAATTTTAAAAATAATAATAAAAAAATAGTATCTTACTTGTCCACTCCAAATTGATGTACTAATATGATTTGTTTAGTCATACAAGTCAGAAGGATCTTTGGGTCCGGGATTAAAGGTCATAGTTTTTACAGAAATTAAACAAATATATCAAGTTCGTAAATTGCTATTAAACGTTGGAAAATTTAGTTTTGCCAACACTAGCACATGCATAATACAACACACACACACACACACACACACACATATATATATGGGAGTTGATCCGTTGACCGCGCTGGCAAAATAGGATATCTTGCCAGCGCGATCTGGCCGTTCCTTCGGGATGGACGGCCCATATCACTTTTTTTTTCGGCACTGTCAGTCGTCCGCTACATAGTGTAGCGGACGGACCTTTTTACCATCTTGCCCTCGCTCACCCGTCCGCTACACTGTGTAGCGGACGACATTCTTGGGCCCACATCGTCCGACAAAAAAGTAGTCCGCTACACTGTCTAGCGGACGACTGTCACAACTGCACAATTCTGACACAATTGTGACTTGTGTGTACTTTTATTTCTGAACATCATAACTTGTCGGCAATGCTGTCCGCTACACAGTATAGCGGACAGTATTGCCCATCCCCAAAACCTACTCAATTTTCTTTCAGCACAATTTTCTTCTCCTTCGGACTCGCTTCCATTTTCAGCTGCCTTCAAGCCTACTCAATTTTCTTTCAGCACAATTTTCTTCTCCTTCGAACTCGCTTCCATTTTCATCTGCCTTCAAGCTTCGAGTAACACTTGCTTCAAGCTTCGCTCAAGCAAGGTAAGTTTGCTTCAAGTTTTCTTGATGTTCTAGAAATTTGTCACTGTATTCATCAATTTGTGATTTTATACTCTAGATTTTTTGTGATGTTCTAGACATGATGTTCATCAAAAAGGTATAATTTGTTAACTTTATATTTAATTCATTATAGTTTAATTCGATTTTTTGGCATGATGAATTCGTCTATTTATCTTACTAATTTAAATTTGTTATGTTCAATAAATTAATAATTGTTAATTTGGAGACACTTTTGAGCTTATGCATACGGTATGTTTGTCATCCTAAATTGGTCTATTCGCCAAGGTAATTTTTAGGTAATATTTTCAGTTAGAAATGCCATTTGATTGTTAAGCGTAGTCTATTTCTACACAGCTATTGTTTCACAATGTCTGATTTCGTGTCAAGCTCCAACGTCCCCGTAGATGCTAGTGATCCGTATCTAGGACGAACATTTGCTACGTTGGAAGAAGCTGAAGAATGTTTTCGAGCGTATTCATTGAGGGTTGGTTTTGGCATTAGAATAAAGACTTCAAGAACGAGCACCATAACGAGAAAGATATGCTCTCGCTTATACGAGTGCCATAGGAGCAGAAACCCAGTGCAAAATGAGACACGCGTAGGCAATGATGACAGTGATGACGAAATAGGATATCCGCGTAGAAGACGGGACTGCTTTGAGCGCACAAATTGCCAGGTCAAGATGTTCGTAAGCTACAAACCCAAACAAGACCATTGGCTTATTACCAGCCTGGAACTGGCACACAATCACTCGTTAGTAACCCCTTCTAAGGTGAGTCAGATGCATCAACACAAGAAGATGGGTAAGGTCGCAAGGAGCCTGATTCAGACAATGAGCAATGCACGACTAGGACCTACCGACATGATTAATGTTCTTGCTGAACAGGCTGGGGGAATTCAAAATTTGACCTTTAACACGACAGACGTTCGTAACGCGGTCCGAACCCATAGACGAGCCGCGTATGACCTCAATGATGCTCAAGCCACAATGAGCCTATTGAAACGGATGCAGATGGAGGACCCGCAGTTGACCTTCGATTATAAACTTGACGACGAGCATAGAGTTAGCATAATTTTTTGGGTCGACGATCGTTTGAGGCTTGCTTATAAGCAGTTTGGGGATATCGTGATGTTTGACACCACATACTGTACCAACAAGTACTCGATGTCGTTCGCCGCTTTCACGGGGGTCAATCATCATTATCACTCCATCCTGTTCGGGTTCGCCTTGTTAAGGGAATAGACCGAGAGTTCTTTTGAATGGTTGTTTAGGACGTGGCTGGAAGCAATGAACTTCAAAGCACCCAAAGTGATCATCACCAATCAAGATTTGGCAATGAAGAAGGCTATTGTGACTGTCTTCCCAGACACTCGGCACAACTTGTGCACCTGGCACATAAGCAACAAATACCCGGAATGGCTGCATCACGTGTACGCAAAGTATCCAGACTTTAAACAGGATTTTGACAAGTGCGTCCTCAAGTCGTTAACGATTGAGGAATTCGAGGAGAGGTGGGAAAAGCTTGTTCGGGATTACTCATTGCAAGACAACGAGTGGCTCCAGCACTTGTACGAGCGCAAAGAGCAATGGATTGGCGTTTACACGATGACGTATTTTTCAACAGGCATGAAAACGATGGGCAGGAGTGAATCCATGAATGCCACGTTCGATAGTTATGTGGGTACAGCTACCAATTTGAAGACTTTCGTTGCATCCGCACAAAAAGCGGTAGCTTCGTTGTTCGTAAAAGAAAGGGCTGCCGACTTTGCAACAACGTACAAACAAAGGAGAACGTTGCTCGAGACCCTGCTGGAGATGAACGGTGCCAAAGTCTATACGAAGGAGATCTTCTTGCTATACCAAGTAGAGCTGCGAAAATCCGGACGATACAGTATAAACAAGGTGGCAGAAATGTCTACGCGTGAGTACAAGGTTTATTCGCTCGTGAATGACCTCGTCCCTGAGAAGCTGCGCATAATGTATACGGTGAGCCACGACACATTGACGGACTCGGTGACATGTGTTTGCAAGAAGTTTGAGTTCCATGGAATCCTGTGTAGACACGTTCTGCGGTTTTTCACCCAGAAGAATATCAGGACAATCCCCGATAAATACGTCTTGCCACGGTGGACGAAAGGTGCAAACAGGTTGCACGGTACCATTTCCTTTCCAGAGCACCCGTATACTGACTTTGAAGAATCAGAGACGTTGCGGTATAATCATCTGGTGACGATGTTCACCCGTTTGTCCGTAAAGAGTGCTGCTACAATGGTCGGTTATAAACATCTCCTCGAGGTAGCTCAGCAACAAGAGCCCATCGTCGACCAGTTGGAAGCAGCTTCAGTCACCAACGCGGTTGACACTGAGCCTACGACGGGATCAGAAGACGACGAACCGGGGGAGGAAGACGACAATGATATCCGGCCGTTGGATCCAATTATATCGCAAACGAAAGGCCGCAAGAGATCTACGCGGATGAAAAGCTCAATTGAAACGACAACTCAACCTAAAATGCTACGAAGGTGTGCATTGTGCAACAAAATGACTGACCACGACAAGCGGAACCATTACAAGGCACTGGGGATAAGTCCAGGGGGTTTGCAAGACGGGGAAGAAGATGACGCCGAAGATGAGGACGGACAAGCTGCAGTGGACCTTTAATTTTTTGTATAAGTTTGACATTTGTAATAATTTTTATGGCAGGATAGACATTTGTATAAGTTTGACATTTGTAATAATTTTTATGGCAAGATAGACATTTGTATAAGTTTGACATTTGTAATAATTTTTTACCTAATAATTTTTCGACCGAATACTGGAATGTTTTTACCATCTGATGTATAGCGGACGGATATGCAGGGACCTAATTTTTTGGGGTTTTTTTAAAGTCCGCTATACAACGTAGCAGACGGTAAAACGGTAAACTTTATTTTACGTCCGCTATACAATGTAGCGGACGGCATAGCAGAAACTTTTGGTCTTCATTTTACGTCCGCTATACAATGTAGCGGACGGCATAGCATAAACCTTTGCCTTCATTTTACGTCCGCTATACAATGTAGCGGACGGCATAGCAGAAACTTTTGGTCTTCATTTTACGTCCGCTATACAATGTAGCGGACGGCATAGCAGAAACTTTGGTCTTCATTTTACGTCCGCTATACAATGTAGCGGACGGCATAGCAGAAACTTTTGGTCTTCATTTTACGTCCGCTATACAATGTAGCGGACGGCATAGCAGAAACTTTGGTCTTCATTTTACGTCCGCTATACAATGTAGCGGACGGCATAGCAGAAACTTTTGGTCTTCATTTATGTCCGCTATACTATATAGCGGACGGCGCATTTGGTCTTCATTTTACGTCTGCCATACAATGTAGCGGACGGCGCATTTGGACTTCATTTTACGTCCGCCATACAATGTAGCGGACGGCATAGCAGAAACTTTGGTCTTCATTTTACGGCCGCTTTAAAATGTAGCGGACGGCATAGCAGAAACTTTTGGTCTTCATTTATGTCCGCTATACTATATAGCGGATGGCGCAGCAGAAAGCTCCACCCATCAACACTTAGAAAAATTCTCTACCTACATTTGTCCGCTACATTGTATCGCGGACGGAGCAGGAGATTTAAAAAAATTGTCTACCTTGTCCGCTACATTGTATAGCGGACGGCACAGCAGAAAGCTCCACCCATCAATACTTAGAAAAATTCTCTACCTACATTAGTCCGCTACATTGTATAGCGGACGGCACAGCAAAAAGACTAAACTTCACAACTTAGAAAATGTTTGCACCATTTCGTTTTCCACATTTCAATCATTCCCAATGAGGCCAAAAAACCAACAACTGAAATCAATCAATCAGTAATCGACAACAGAAATCAACACAAATCAAATCACACCAATGAATCACGGTTTATGTAAAAAATACTGTTATGATACAATTTCAATTGGGGTCCGCATGTTGGGGCGGATTCTCGTCATTAGCCGGATTTTCTATAAACCTAACCGCTATAGGCCGGCCTTTCATAATTTGCCAAGCTATTCTATATCTATAGGCTTCAACTTCTGCTTGGCTCCAGACGGCCGCCTTGAGGCTCTCAGAGCGACAAATGAAATCCATGTACATGCAAAGGAAGACGCCGCAGTCCGAAGTGTTACGTTGCTTGGGCCTCCTCTTCTTCAATCGCCTATCGAGATTTGGCCGCGCCGGTACGGGGTCACCACGGACACGATTGACCATTGCACAAAAAATATTCTGCGAGAAATAGAAAATGGCGTAAGACACGAGTTAAAATTTATGGCAAGATAGAATCAGAGCATTATACAGCGATCGTAATATTACCAATGAGTCCAACTGGGCTCTGTACATCTGCAGCACAGGCATACGGAGAGTATCGTCGTGGAGACTGTCGATCACCGATACGACTTTACTTGTTGGGGCGTAGCAAACCAAGTACCAGTGGCTTTCCCCTAGAAATGGGATTAGAAACACATCGGCAACACTTGCGCTCACCGGACTATCCCTATTAAGATACGCTCGTAGGTTAGCGGACGGTCTCCACTGGGCCAACTTTTTCTTCCGCCTATGTTCGACCCACTCCCGCCATTCAGACATTAGGATGCTATGAAAAAAGGCATCCAACAAAAAAACGGCCGGATAGGTCGGCTGCTGCCGACACCTTTCCTTCAGAATCTCCACGTAGGTGGAGACGACACCGTTGTCTAACCAACTCCCCGTATAGTTTTCTGGCAAAACCCCGTAGGTATCTACCAACCACTTCAACTTGATACCACAACTGCTAAATTGATCCTGGGGTATCGAAGTAAAGAAGTCCCTAGCGGTCCTCTTATTCGTTGCTTCGGACGTATGAGCTATTATCGGCCGCCCCGTCACCGGTAACCCTAAGATGAACCTTACATCTTCTAGGGTAATTGTCATCTCTCCGAGAGGGAAGTGAAACGTATTCGTTTCACTTCTCCACCTTTCAACAAGGGCACCTATTAAGTGCCGGTCAAGTTGTTGAAAGATCTGCCCATGCGTGAAAATCCCAAACCCAATCCCACGCAGTAATCTTTTCTGAGTTCTGTTCAATTTCCAGGCGTTGAAATTATCGCTTACTTCTACCGTGTTGACAAGTGCTCTTTCCTACGAATTAATAAATATTATTTAAGCAAAATAAACGATATACAACGTTCGCAACTGAAATACGTAAGCAAAATAAATGATATAAATGATAAAATAAGTATCTTACTCCACCATCCCATATGAGCGTACTGATATGGTTTGCTTGGTCGTATAATACGGACGGATCTTCTGGTCCAGGGTTGAAATCCATTTTTTGCAACTGAAATAATGGAAAGAGGGCAAGGTTGGAAGCGTAAACATTCCCAAACATACAACGCTAGCATATTCAGCGCTAGCATGTGATCAGATAATACGCAATACACATATATAATATATATGTATATACATTGACAAACGCTAGCATAGTGCCGATCTACTTGCCAACGCCGCAAGATGAACTCTAGATTATGAACAAAGAAAGGATTGATTTGTGAACTTACGTGATTGATGCGACGATTCAATGATTTATTGCAAAAAAATTGCGCCGATCTACTTGCCAACGCCGCTAGTTTGATCGTGAGAAGAAGGAATAGTTTGATTGTGAGAAGAATGAATGAATAGAAGTTTAGAAGGTTTCGAATACTTGTCAACGTCCGCTACACTGTGTTGCGGACGCTGGGATAACGACAAAGTAACAGTCGTGCATCGACTGATGTGACAACTGTCAGGGGGAAGTGGGTGATTTGACGGAAACAGTCGTCCGCTAGACAGTGTAGCGGACTACTTTTTGTCGGACGATGTGGGCCCAAGAATGTCGTCCGCTACACAGTCTAGCGGACGGGTGAGCGAGGGCAAGATGGTAAAAAGGTCCGTCCGCTACACTATGAAGCGGACGACTGACAGCGCCGCAAAAAAAAGTGATTTGGGCCGTCCATCTCGAAAGGATTGACGGCCAGATCGCGCTGGCAAGATGTCCTATTTTGCCAGCGCTGTCAAGAGATCAGCTCCATATATATATATATACACACACGCGCGCACACACACACACATAAAAACATCATCAAAATCATGTGCAATACTCACAACGTAGAGATTATACAACAATTAAGCATGAGTTTGTGGACTAACATGTTTAATTGCATGATTTAGAGGAATCCTTTGGAGATTACAAAAATCATAAATCTGCTTGCTTGGCGCAGGGAAGATGGTAAATAAGGAAGATGAGTTCAAAGAAATAAACTAGGTTTTTGAGCCTATATACTCGTCGTCTGCTACATTATGTGGCGGACGGGGCACTATTCACTTAATATTTAGGGGCTTGGGGACATTCTGGTCAAATTGACCTTCTGCTACATTACTTAGATGGAGATATAAATATATATCGGAGTCGATCCTTATTTACCGGTTGGAGAAATAAGAATTTCTCCGGCATCCATGTCGCCGAGTGAACGACTGAGATAATTTTAGAATTTTTGCTAAACCGGTCCTAAGAGGAGCGGTTAGAATTTTTCTAAAAATGCCCTCCTATGTCACTTCACTCATTCTTCTTCTGTCATTCGCCTCTCTCTTTCTCCCCCTCTCCCTCCTTCTCTCTCTCTCTTACCGCTCATCTCTCTCTCTCTCTCCACTCTTACCCCGCTCATCTCTCTCTCTCTTACCGCTCACCTCTCTCGATTCTTCACCGGCTCTTCTTTTCCCACACTGCCACTATCCCTACAACATCAGAATCCCTAACACCACCAGCATTACCATCTCGACAATCAACAAAAACAACAAGAACCACTACAAGAATCACCACTGGAATCAACGTCTGCTTCACCACAGTCGAGGTCCATTCCTAATCTAAGCCAAAATCGCCACCACTTCGGTGGTTTTGGCTTAGATCTAGCATAGATCTCGGTTATTTTGGCACGGATCTATAACATATTGTGAAATTTAAAGTTTCAAAATATAATAAGGATGGAGTTGTAGGCGGTGGTGGGTGGCTATTGCCCCGACTGTGGTGGGTCTGTGTGGTGGTTTTGTCTTCTATCTCTTTTCTCTTTGTATTTGTGGAAGTAGCAGTAGTGTTGGTGCTTGGGTACGGGTGGGCTTGGTGTTGATTGAGTGGTTGTTTGGTGGGTACGGTGGGTATAATTGGGTTATGGATACGCTGATGGGTTGGTTAGTTATGGGGCACTGGTGGTTGAGTTGTGTTGCTGAGAGCATTTTTGGGTGGGTTACAGTGGTAGATGGGTGCTGGCGGTGGAAATGTTTGATGGGTACGGTGGTGTTGTGGTGGCATAGTTGTGTTTGTGGGTGGGTGATGTAGTGTTCGTGGGTGTCCACGGCGGCAGTGGAGGCGGTGCATGGCTGTTCACTCACGGTGGTAGTGGCTGTAAGTGCCAAATCATGTTGGTGTTGTTAATTGGTCGAGGCAAAAAATTGGTGTTGGTTCGTCGGCGGCAGATCGTTTTGATTTTTGTTGCCCTCGACATCATGTTGGTGTTATTGGTTGGTCGTCAGCAGCTAGAAAGAAATAGGTGTTGGTTGGTCACCAGCAGATTGTTTGGATGTTCGTTGGCCCCGGCGACGGTAGTGGCGGCCTTGTTGGATTTTTCCAATTGCACAGAACAGCCCTTCCGAAGGGCAATTGTGGAAGATTTTGTGACAAATGCTGACCGTTACTACCGACGGTCAGCATATTAGTTTTGAACAGAAAAAAATATATATGAACCGTTCACTAGGCGACGTGGACAGGCAAATGACAGTTAGGGTCCGATTGGCAAACGGAATTGGAATTAGAATTTGGAATTGCAATTCAATTCCAATACCTATGGAATTGGAATTACTTTGGAATTGAATGAAATTTGTAATTTCATTGATTGGTTAGCACAAAACATTAGATCTAAGAATTGAAATTGCTAAAGTCAAAAAATAAAAGGTAAATATTCAAAACGAAAATTTCATTTTTTTTTATCAAATTATACCCCACGCCGCCCTACCCAACAAAAGAAAAAGAAAAGAAAAGAAAATACACGTAAGATGACTAAGTACAAAATAAATAAAAAAATGAGCTCAGTAAAATACACATGATGAGACCAAGTATAAAATAAATAAATGAGTCAATTTTTTTGTTCTTTAAAGATAACATCAGTCAACATTACCACAAACCCAACTCAAAAAATATTCAACCAACAACCACCATAAATCCACCATAGTTCTTGAGAATGCACCACATATTACGTTGTTTCAACAAAAAAATAGCTCCTAAAGAGAAACATTTCTGACATATAGTAATAAGATATCCACGAGATATACAATAACAAGAAAATAGATACTAAAGAAATAACATTTCAAATAGATAATTAGCTATTGTATCAAATTCCTCGACCACGCCTCGCTTGATATTCGGCGAACATGTCCTTAGCTAAATTCTCCCTAAATGTTGTCCATTCAGGAGTAAGTCGGACAGATCTTATAACTTCCTCATCGCTCGTGTCATCTCGAATTTGAGCAGCTGCTAATTCTGCATCAACCTCAGCTAATAATCTTACTTCTTGTCCCATTTGCTCCTCTCGTATGAAATTGTGCAAAATACAACATGCATTGACTATTCGAACCTATAATACGAAGTACAAATGCTAAAAAGAATCAGATTGTCACCTGTTATATATTATATATGTGTGCACAAAATTATAAACCAACATCAACCAAATAATATTTTCCTGCATTGTAGAATTTGCATCGTAGACTTGAATTAATCCATTCAAATTCTCTCTAGTATTGAAAAAGACAAACAAGTGACATACCACGTGGCACGATAAAGGGGCGCACTCGAGTTAGGGCATTCCTCAGTACCCTAGAATCTGATGCAGATCCCTCCCATCCGGGTAACACATAAACAATTTTCATGTCTTTATCACAAACTCCGAGGACATTAGTTGCAATTTGTTGCTTCCGATTCCTGTATCTACCCTGATCTTGGCGAGGAACGGTAAGAGGAACATATGTTCCATCTAACGCTCCAAGACAATTCTAAATAAAAGCACAAAAAATATCATATAAAATTGACTATACAAAGCAATACATAATCTACATAATCATAAAGATCGCCTTTCTCACCTTAAACCATCTCCATTTTTCATCTTCCACAGCCTCTAAGTTTGCCTCCGGGACTTTGATATAATCGTCAGTCAACTTAAGAACCGCTTTTAACACTTTACCAAATTGCCTACTAATAGTTTCTCCAGAACGAATGTAAAATCCTTTTATTACACGAAATTTAGTATTGTGAGCAAGAACATGTAAAAACATGGCTACTGCTTCTTCAACATATACACGCCCGCAATCACGCAACCCTCCTTTCGTACGTAAGATACCACAAAGTTTAGCAAATGATTTTTTAGTTACACGTAACTGGTCATAGCAATTATCATCACTTCCATTGTATAAACGCCTCAATATTTGCTCCCTTAACATCTCTGAGTCATCAGTAGGTTGTTTCTCAACATATTTTTCATGATAATAAATTGCTAAAGATGCCACGGATACTCCAATTCCTTGTAACATTAGCCTTCTCCTTTTCGCTCGCATAATCCCATCCTCGTCATTTTCGTTGGACGAAAAGGATCTTAACGTAGTATTATCCATATGACAAATACAAAAGCACTCTTAGATACTATCAAATAGTTCTACCAGTTCTGCACATAAGAGCAAGTATATATTAACTAATAGATAAAAATGAAAACTGAATTGGTTGCAACCAACGAAAGCAATAATTTTAAACACAAGCATTAGTTGCACCAACTTTATCAAATCAGCATTTTAAGATAGAAGATAAATAACACAACTAGAAGACAAATGTTTATAACGACATAACAGAAAAGCCAACTCAAACCCAGGCCACTCGATTATTTCCAGAATAATCTCGGCTATTGTCTGGCTATTAAACAATTCCATTGTACATAAGCACGACTCTCCAGGTTCTCTACCTCTTGGACTGCAAGCTTTGTGATGAAAAAAATCAATAATTCCTCTCCTTCTAAACAAAACGGACAATCACAGCAAAAGAAGGTTTACTTGGCCAATGGATAAGTCAGTTCAGAATGGCATTCCCCATCTACCATGTGGTCCATGTTAAGCATCGGTCACCTCAAAATAGCCCACACCTTATTTTCACTTGATGGTTGTGCATAATGAGGTACCCTAATCACATCAATTTTAACCTAATGTGATATCTATTCGTCTCAAACACCCATCAGTGGTTCTCTTTTTCCCCTTAAGGGTACTGGTGGTGTTGATCTCCAATGCAACAGGTTAAGGTTTTCTACTGACATTCACCATCAACATCTTTTGTAGTATTAACCTGCCTTTTGAAAGATGGTCAACTTGTTTGGCAGCACATAAACTCCCCTTTCCACTCATGGAGGATCTTGCACTGCAGACTAAATTCATATCCATGACAAAAGGTTTTGAAACATTCTAAATTGTGTACGCACTTCTTACTGCTGGAGTTTCAAGTTTCTATATAATTTGTTGCTGTATCAGTTCAAGTGAATACTGATGTCAATACAGTGGAAGAGATCGATCAACCATGCTGCACCAATCTTGCATTCATTCTTAGTTTTAGTAGCCAATCTAATCTAATATGCTTAATGCAACTAGTGTCTGTGGGCACGCTCAAGCAAGAGTGGGGGCATACCTGCGTATTTGAAGGCCAAATCGGAGATGCAGGCCATGATAGGCTGACTAATTTCCAACCCATTTTGCTTCGCTGCTCAATAAAATTAAACAGCACCTTAGAACACAAAATAAACGAGCAGGGTGGATCTTAAAAGGATGTGTGTACACATCATGTACGACTAGAAAGACTCCCTCCGTTACATAGAATTTAGTAATTTAGTACCTAAGATGAATTAAGTACCGTATAAACACCGAAATCGACTCAAACAGCAGTCATATTCTAAGTAACCGATGAAAAGAGTCGATGCGTACATCTACTAAACATAATTTATAAACTTGAAAAAAGTCAAACGAGAAAAATCCAAAGAAACCGAGGGAGTGTAAGGTAAAATTGAAGAAAGAGATTGAAGGAACAATGGTCGAGATGCATACCAATCTATACTTGCCGACACATATAGGCGACCACATTCATGACCAACTAGCAAACATCAACGATGATAAACGATTTGCAACAATTTATCAGCCTAGCTTCCCTGCTTATAAATAAGCAAAATAGTAACATGCACACTGGACACACAAAAAGCACATCATTCAGTATAACAAAATATAAAAGCACAATCATTCAGTTTTAACCAAGCACAAATTCTGCACTATGAATGTTGTGAAACCAAGCAGTGATTCAGATTATCAAGAAAAATGCGGAAGTTAACGAATTCCTGGATACCAAATCTTTGTCAGGCATTTCGTCGAACAGTTGGTGTGCATCTTTAGAGCATCCCTCTTTGGCATAAAGAGACACCAAACGGTCACCAATGAACCCATCTCTGTAATTCGATGACTTCACTATTTTGGCATGAACGACCACCATAACAAACTATCACTTCAAAATCCAAAGAGTCCACTAAATCACACTTATCCAAACACTTTGAATTTCTGCCAGTGCCAGGCAACCAAAAAGAGCAGCTCTACAATCTTTAACCCAAACTACAATCTCTGTAATTCGATGACTACACTACAATCTTTAACCCAAACTCAAAATCAAAATCAATAACTGCTCCGGCCACACTACCAAGTAACATCACCCAAACTCAAAATCAATATCAATAACAAAGTTAAGATTTGAAATACATAGATACATACGACAACAACCAAATTACCGTCGCTACCGTAAAAAGAGTAGATCATTGCCGTCGTCAAAGCAGCAGATCATTGCCGCCGCCGTCGTCAAATTAGTCTATCGTAGCCACCACCGTATGCACAGTAGATTTCCGCTTCCATGGTGAGGTACAATCATAGAGAAGAGAGAATGAAGAGAAGAACTGCCGAGGTTGAATCAGAAGAACGAAGGAAAAGAAGAAGAAGGAAGAGAATGTCGGGCAGAGGCTTCGAGTGGAGACGGAGAAACAGTGACAAAATATAATGGACTAGAATTATAACTTTGAGGTTGGACCTTAAGAATTGGACTGTGGGCCTGAAGGTATGTTTTTAATTTCATGGAATTGGGTATGAATTGTAATTCCAATTCCAAATAAGTCGTCCAATCAGCAGAATTGTAATTCATAAGGTCCAATTCCGAAATCTACTTCAATTCCAAGGCTAATTCCGCGATCCAATCAGACCCTTAGAGAAATCTTTATTTTTCCGCGACGTGGACAGGCAAATGACAGTTAGAGAAATCTTTATTTTTCCACCAGTAAATAGGGATCGGCCCTATATATATATATATATATGGACTTGGGTTGGGATAATTGTTTAAGGCATCTTTTCAAAACAGGTTCGAAACAAGTTGGACATAAATACCCCCCAAAAAAAGTGACCACGTGCCTGTCACGTGGTCATTTTGAGCAGAAAAAGCTAGAAGATGGGCTTAATTAATGACGGAGCATAATACATGAATCAATTTTAAGGATTTTGAACTATAAGGACCAAATTAAAAAAATGGGTGGAGTATAAAGGACTGAGATGAAGTTATCCTAAAGAAGTACGAATGTGTTATTTCATATGAACTTTAACACGGTATCTTTTTCAATCGAGTTGTAATGTTTTGGGAATTATACACCATTGTACTTGCATGGACCATTATTAGTAAATCAATTCCCTTGATTAAACCCAAAAAAAAAGGAACAACGGGGAAATCTCCTACTTGTTTGTTTGTTGCGGATACGAGGTAGCTCTTGTTGGCATGAAGGCTCAGCCATTTTGATCCCTTCGCAAGTTTTTTTAGATAAATATAAAAACTCCTTCTATAAACCATAGATTATGCAAATAAAGTTACTTTTTGTCCTCTGTAAGCACCAACCGTCAATGTGTAGTTTACAATGTCACGCATCCCACTCGAGCCTTATACGAAAGAAGGGGCTAAGTATCTTCAAAAAAGAGGACAAAAAATGTAACAAGGCCTAAATACTCTATCTGCTCTCAAATTGACCCGTTGACCCGTGCCATAAACCCCTATGTATCTTCCTTCAAGAAAAAAAAAGTGAAAGTTTCAACCGTCTCCGCGAAATTCTGGAAACTAGGGTACACCTCCTCTGCCGGTGTTGAATTAGCCGGTATTATTGGCACAAAGGGAGGCCTATGGGTAGGTTGGACTGAAGAGATCTTAGGGACTATTTTATATCAAAGTAAGAATCTCACCCTTGTCGAATTCCTTAACTCCCAAGGTAATTCCTGGATCTCTGGATTTATATACGAACACCCCAATCTAGCCAAAAGGAAGCTCACTTGGGCACGCCTCTCTGATATCATCTCCACTTTTACTAAGCCAATAATGCTTATAGGCAACTTCAATCAGGTTTTGTCCTTTTTCTGATAAAACTGGCCCCAAAATCACTTGCATCCCTGGACACAATCTACTGCAAGATTTTCTAAATCTTAACCACCTGACGGATATCCATTGGGCAGGCCATCCTTTCACGTGGACCAATAATTGAAATGGGCACTTCTGCACCTATGAACGATTGGATAGATGTGTAGCCCATGCCCATTGGTATTTATTTTCCCAAATGCTCAAGTCAGGAACCTGGGTATATAAACTTCTGACCACGCCCCATTACTTCTTGACACAAATCCACCTCAACAATTCCTCCTAAGGCCACGGCGTTTCGAAATTATGTGGCTCAAGCACCCCAATTGCTCTCAAATAATCAAACAGGCATGGTCTATGGAATGTGATGGATCGCCATTGTTTCAAGTTGCTGTATGGGGAAGAAACATGATGAAACTTAAGAGATTTTGGAATAAACAACGCTTTGGAAATCTGGGGGCTCAACTAAAGGATGCACAACGTCAATTACAACACTTTCAAAGTCAATTACCAAGCCCTGATGCCCAAATCTTGGAACATCAGACAAGAAACAAACTAGACTGGCTACTAGACTGTGATGAAACTTTCTGGGCTCAAAAATCGACAATCCGATGGCTTCAATTGGGGGATCAGAATACTAGATTCTTTCACACGTCAACTATCATTAGACGGCTCCAGAACACAATATCAACCCTCTCAGATGATGCCAGTAACATCTTTTATTCTCATAACACCATATCTGGCTGTCTTCTTACTCATTTTAAGAAAGTATACTGTCCTGCACCCCACCCTTTGACGAACCTCTATGAAATAGATTGTGTACAAGATCTAACCACCTATCTTCTACCTCATCAAGTCGACTAGCTGAGCAGGCCTTTCACTGGTACTGAAGTCAAAACAGCCCTCTTTGAAATAAAACCAGATAGAGCACCAGGCCCCGATGGTGTACCCGCCATTGTATATCAACAATGCTAGGATTTTCTTGATAAACCAATCACCCGAGCTGTTCTCTCTTTCCTCCAATCAGGTCATATCCTACAGGAAACTAATAAATCCTACCTTATCCTCCTGCCTAAATGTTCAAAACCTTTGACCCCTAGTGATTTTCGACGAATCTCTCTTTGTAATACTATTTACAAAATCATTGCCAAAACTCTGGCCAATCGTATCAAACCTTTCCTTCCTTATCTTATCTCATAGCATCAGAATGCCTTTGTGGGTGGAAGACAGATTAGTGACAACATTCTTATTGCTCAAGACTTACCAATAAAATCCGGACCGCAAAATGTCAAAAACAAATTCTTGGTACTATCAAAATGGACATGAGTAAAGCCTTTTATCGAGTGAATTAGAAGTTCTTAGAGGCAGTCTTAAAGCAAACTAGATTCCCGTCTCATATCATTCATCTGATCATGGAATGCGTTACCAGCGTATCATATGAGATTATTCTCAATAGATCACCAACTGAAAGATTTCAGCCGACGTGTGGTCTGCGCCAAGGTGATCCTCTTTCACCATACTTATTCATCCTCTGCGCAGAAGTTCTATCAGCATCCCTGAACAAAGCGCAGAGTTCTGGATTAATTTCGGGTATTAAAGCTGGTATCCGTAGTCCACCTATAAATCACCTTTTCTTCGCTGATGATGCCGTGTTGTTTACCAAAATTACTCAAGCATCATGTCAGCATCTGAACTTACTCCTTCAGAAATATTGTACTGCATCTGGACAACAAATTAATCAACATAAATCTTCCGTTACGCTGAGTCCCAATGCCACCACCGAAGAATCATCTTTATTTGCACAATGGCTCGGGCTTCCAACAGCATGTACCTTGGGGAAATACTTGGGTAGCTCTTTAGATATTGTCAGCAACCGAAAATCGTTCTTTCATGATCTCATCACCAAGGTACAAAAAATATGTGTCGGTTGGAAAGGATGTCTGCTTAACAAAGCTGGTCGTGCCACCCTCATCACATCAGTGCTTACATCTCTACTTACATACCACATGCAGGTATTCCTCTTTCCCAAATATGTAAGTAAAGCAATTAATTCTTGGTAGATTTTGGTGGTCAGGTGACGAAAACAAGAAAGATATTCACTGGCTCAATTGGCATATTCTATTTGCTCCTAAGATAATGGGAGGTCTTGGATTTAAGGACACATACACTTTTAATTTAGCACTATTAGCCAAAACAAGTTGGAGAATATGGACCGAGCCAGAATGCCTGATTGCTCGTATTCTACTTGGCAAATATTGTACGAGATCCACCTTTCTTTCTAGCCCTAACCAAGGAAATTTCTCTTGGGGCTGGCGGAGTATTGTTGCGGGCAGACAGATTCTCCAGAGCGGTCTTAGATGGCAAGTTGGCACTGGAACACAAATCTCTATCTGGAAGGATCACTAGATCCAAAACTGTGAAAACAAGCCCAACTATGATGGTATTGATTCCTCCATCCCATTTGGTACCATAAATAGCCTCATGACTAATGGAACTTGGAACATTAGCCTTATCAATCAATTGTTCGCCCCTAATATTGCGAATAGCATATGTGCTCTCCACATCTCTCCACACCGCATTGCTGATCAACATATAAGGAAATACACACCCTCTGGTATATACTTAGTCAAATCTGCCTATCCTGTGATCTATCAGCTGAAAACGTCAATACTACAAAACATGGGTCATCTCTCGTCCCTACCAGTTCCAGGACAAAAATTCTGGAAGAATGCATGGTCTTTGCTTGTTCAGCACAAAATGAAGTTTCTAATCTGGCAAATCTTATGGGACAGGCTTCCCCTGCAATCGAAACTCAGACGTTTTAATATCACCACCTCAGACACTTGCCCTCTTTGCCTCAATGCGTCGGAAAATTTAGATCACCTCTTCTTAGCATGCCTAAAAGTAAGACCGGTTTGGTTCGGTAGTCCTGCTGGAATAAAATTTGATGCCATTGTGTGCCCATTCAGAGAATGGCTCATCGCATGGATTGAAAAAACCGATCATACAAGCTCATATATAAACCACACTTATTCTATAATCTTAACAATTTGGGGTATCTGGATCCACAGAAATCACATAATCTTCCGTCAATCAGATTTTAGCCCACACATGGTTATTCGCTCTATTCAGAACCTCATCTTAAATATTAAAATAGCCTTTGCCAAGCCTATCTGTCAGTCAGCCCCGGTGAAAAAATTTACATGACCAAACTATACCTTTCCTTTTATTTTACAGAGTAGCGTTCCATCATGCACCTGTCATCGAAAAGAACCTATTATGTTATTCATGGCAGTTTGTTTTAACCCAAAACTTCTAAAAGTTGGGGTTGGAATCTCATGTGTTGATCATCTTCACCATCGGTTTGGCTCAGCTGCAATATCCACAACTGCCTCCAATCAAATGTCAGCACTGGCTAAAGGGGTTTTAACTACAGTCACGTGGGTCACAAGACAAAACTTCTTTCATATTAACATGCTTACTAATTCAAATTTTATCCTCTCTCAGATGACGGATACTGAAGACATTTCTGATCAGGTGATACCAATATTATATGATACCTGTTATGTCATAGCAGATATGCACTTTTGTAGTATTGACAAGGCCACAGTCTTACAACGTAAAGAGGCCAAATATCTCTAGCAGTTTTTGCGTGTCATGCCCGTATAGCAGTCTATCAGGACTGGGTACAAAACACTTTGTTGCAATGAGATCTCTCTCTCTACATCTTTTGGTTCTTTTGGTTATTATGTATTTCGGCAAGAACTGTTACTATTTGGTGCCACTTGTATTTATTTTCATATGCTTACATGACGGCTAACATCATGAATGTTTGTAAAGCCTTAATAGGCTGCCTTTGAAAAAATGCTTGTAATCTCTTAAATTATCAATGCAATTCTCATGTTTATCAAAAAACAAAAACTCTACTCTAATCTGTCTTTCACCGTTACTTTAGAAACACACAAACAGAAAACAAGAGATGAAAGGAAGATATGAACAGTTTACTAATCAAACATCAAAACTATGGAGTTTCTACTACAGCCTCAAGCAAAAACAATGACACTCACATCTATTACGATGTAAAACTAGAGATTAATCAATCAAACATACAGCATAGCAACAATGGATGTTCAGTTTTGTGTACTAGTTCCTACCCATAAGATGGTTTCATCTGTTTGGTACCCATAATGGCTTCGACTGCTGCATGACTGCCCTTTTGGTTTGCCTTTTCTCCTTTGTTTATTCTTTTCAAAGCCTTGACCAGAACAGGACACAAAGTACATATTTCCACACAATTGTACTTCAGAAACTCACAGAGAACATGCCAAAGAAACTTTCAGCAGCTAGTCAAAATCAACTTCATACTGCTTACCCTCTTGGACGGTTAGCTCACTTCATCTGAATTGCCATCAAAGTTTCATCCCAAAGTCTGACTTCATACTTGGCTACATCGACAAATAAAGAAGTTAAAGATCAAATAGTGTATATCAGGAGGAAATATAAAACAGCTAAACCTCTCCCAAACATGAAAGAGGATGGTATTAGCACCAAGAGAAAGAAGAGGATAGTATATGTGGATGTACTTGATACTTCGTCACATAGTTATAAATACCACACCGAAGTACTTAATACGTACACGAACCGTAACCATCTCCGTACGATCTCAAATTTTACATCAATTATTGTACATATTATACTCATTCATCGACAAGGCTAAGAAAAATATATAACAATCAAATTGTTTAGGCGTTTATAGTCCAGTAAAGCTGTTTATTCCAGAATAAGCTATTTGTCTTATAATAGCATCCAAAACAAATAGCTTAGTCAATTGAATTATGTTATTTTTCGACTTCCTTACTAGCGGGTATTTATTGAAGACTAAGTTGTTTGTTTAATAATAAGTTGTTGGTGTGTGTGTCTGTGTCTGTCTGTGTGAAGTTATACATCATACAAATGAAAGGTGATGAAAAGTTAAGTGGAAAAGTTAAAAAAAAAAAAACTGAAAATTGTGATGAAGATTAAGAAAGTCGAGACTTACCAGGAAATATTCTGCAAATTATGAAGAAGAGAGGCAAATTGGGACTTAGAAGAGGATACAGAGGCTTTAAATGATATACTGAAACCTAGGAATTTTACCTATGTAGTTTTTATATGATCAATTTACTAAGTTGTCCAACAAACTATGTAACTTTTATATGATCAATTTATCATCTTCAAAATGCATTAATAGGTCACCCTTCTCACGACTTCATCGTCGTTACGGAAGTTTACTTACTTACAATTTTCCTTTGTGAGTTGCAGGTTTGCAGCTAAAGCATGGGGAGTTTTGACACCGAAATCTCTGAGAAGTTTGCTCTCTCGAAGTCAGCGAGTAAATTGGTTGCCACAATATTACCAATTACATAATGTTCCCAACCTATTCTGGTCGCACCCAAAGGCCCACTACGGTCCCATTTTGCATGACACGTCCGCACAAGCAACATACATTTTCAACGCTCACAACCGGTCAAAGCATGCACGCTCAAGTCACGTGCACTTCTTACTTCTGCTACGCGACTTCGTCGCCAAGCAACTCATCATCGCGCGCCGCCGCATCACGCTTCGACCGTCGCACTTCGCACGTTGTCCGTCAATGCGTCATGGCATTTGCCCAAGGAAGTTGACCTTGGCCTCCCCCTTGGGGTCGGCCTCGGCCTTGGCCTTCCCCTTGGGGTCGGCCTCGGCCTCCCCATGGGGGTCGGCCTCGGCCTCCCCATGGGGGTCGGCCTCGGCCTCCCCTTGAGGTTGGCCTTGGCCTTCCCCGAAGGGTTGGCCTTTGGTCTCCATACATAGCATTTTCACTTCTCTTCAAGGGACCATGCATCCACCTCACGAGGTCCGTCGTGCATCACGTTACGAACGTTCGGACATCACGCTCGCGACGTCCGTGGTGCATCACCTTCCGGACTTTCGTACATCAACCTCGCGACGTCCGTCGTGCATCACCTTACGGACGTTCGTACATCAGCCTCACGACGTCCGTCCTGCAACAACCTCCCGACGTCCGTTCGTACATCAACTTCACGACGTCCGTCGTCCATCAACTCCGCGACCCCCGTCGCCCGGACACAACTCCGTGACCTCCGTCGCCCGGACACAACTCCGCGACCCCCGTCGCCCGGACACAACTCCGCGACCCCGTCGCCCAGACACAACTCCACGACGCTCATCATCCGTCGCCCGGACGTCGTCTCCGTGACCCCCGTCACCGACGTCCGGGCATCACACTCCAACACTTCACCGCGCCCGTGCGCCGCGCCGCTGATACAGCCGTGCCCCCAGGCTCTCTGTCACACTACCGTGCCCCCGGCACTATACGCACTCTGTTGCGCCCATGCGCCACCATTGACACCAACGTGCCCCCGGCACCTTACGCACTCTGTCGCGCCCATGCGCCACCATTGACACAAACATGCCCCCGGCACCTTACGCACTCCGTCGCGCCCATGCGCCGCGCCATTGACATAGACGTGCTCCCGGCACCTTACTCACTTCATCGCGCCCATGCGCCACAATCATGTCATCATGCCCCCGGGCACCACACTCATTCATCACACCATGTGCACCTTGCCTTGGTCATGGAACATGCTTCAACCCACTCTCCGGAGTGTACATCATCTGCGGGGATAGGCGACTCCTCCGGGACACTATCTCTGCCAGGGAGCTCTTCAACTCCCCTTCCGCCAGGTAGACGGCTCCTCCGGGATGCTACCTCGGCCAGTCGGGTAGACGGCTCCTCCGGGATGCTACCTTGACATGCTCCGAGTGCTCCGGCATAAGGACTCACCCGCGGGGATAGGCGACTCCTCCGGGACACTATCTCTGCCAGGGAGCTCTTCAACTCCCCTTCCGCCAGGTAGACGGCTCCTCCGGGATGCTACCTCGGCCAGTCGGGTAGACGGCTCCTCCGGGATGCTACCTTGACTCGCTCCAAGTGCTCCGGCATAAGGACTCACCCGCAGGGATAGGCGACTCCTCCGGGACACTATCTCTGCCAGGGAGCTCTTCAACTCCCCTTCCGCCAGGTAGACGGCTCCTCCGGGATGCTACCTTGGCCGGCCGGGTAGACGGCTCCTCCGGGATGCTACCTTGGCCTGCGGAATAGACGACTCCTCCGGGACACTATCTCCGTCAGGGTGCCTGCGTGACTGGCCTACGTGCTCCGGCACTGGGGGCTTGCGTCGGCACCCCTAGGGACTATGACCCCCGGGTCACTCCGAGACGGGAGCAGGTCTTCGGAGGGCATCGCGCCTAGTTCACCTGGCAGTTGGGCGTCGGGTCTTCCCCACCGCTGCCAGGCCTGTGGGACTCCGCAAGGGCTTGGATTGGAGGCTAGATCAAGGGGGTTCTCTGGCCACACCGATGCGGTGGGAGCCAGTCTTTCCAGACAGACAGAGCGACGCTGTGAGGAGCAGGCCGGTTGAATATGCGATCTGACAGTCCATGGAGCACCGGCACCCGTGGACCCCCCGGTGACGTGTCACTCCCGGGGAGCGCCACGTGTCGGTTAATGACATCATCATCTCAATCTCTATAAATAGAGGTCTTGAGAATTCATTTGGGAGAAGAGGATAATATGTGTACATTTTCAGAACATTTTCACTTTCTCACTCTAGAATTCTAGAGAGAGAAACATACAGCACCCTGACTCTGGACCTAAGCATCGGACTGTGACTGTCATCGTGTATTCATCTCGCGCTATCGCCCTCGCAGCACTGCCACCCTCGAGTTCTGTCTGGGAAGCCCTTGGTCTCTGCCCTTGTTCCACCCTTGCTGTTTCTCACTTTACATACTTGGAAGCTGACTCGGACTGCAGCCTTTGTGGCACCTCCACGTAAGTACGAACCCACTTTCCTTGGCATCATTTTGGCGACTTCGCTGGGGAGGTGAGCATCGTACTGCAGTCTGTCTATCTTCCGCACTCAGTCTCCATGCCTAGACAACGAAAAGCTACGAGGGCTGCCAGCCAGGGCCTTATCCACACCGTACGAGGGGAGGATCACCTCGGCGAACAAGAAGGGACTAGTGCTATGCGTCTCCAAGACCAGCCACAAACTTCCGCACCTGACATACAAGTTGCAGTCAACGCGGCCATCCAGCAGTTTTCGCCCACTATAGCCACTCTTATGACAGCCCTCTGCGAAAGGCAAAAATCACTCCAAGTCTTGACTTCACAATCACAGATTTTCCAATGCCTTAGAGCTCTGCACCCTGTGCCCATTACTCACCCCGTGTTATCCCAAGATCCAGGTTTGGCCCCTCATGCTCATATCCAACCTTCAAGGCCTGGGCTAGTTTTGGACACTGCTCAGGCCCCAGTGTCGCGACCACCGCTGCCTTGGTCCTCCGGGCCCTCGACAGTAGGACTCGCGGCACCTCAGCCCCCGGCGCCATGCATTGCCCTTGCTCGAAGCACTTCGGAGACTCACGAATCAATTGAGATGGAGCCTAACCCGAACATAACTAGTCGAAACCTAAACACAAGTCATTCCCCCGGCTTACTCCAGTCGACCTTTCCTGACGACCGGCCTCCAGCAGCTGACACTACCCATGTACAAACCATGCCCCAACAAGTTGCTCACAACCACCAACCCCTCTCTACCATCGTCATCCCCTCAATGCCTCAGGTTGTACCGTCTGGGGGCTCTGGTGCTCAGATCATCACGACAGGGCACAAACCCTCACATGCGTCGTACGTCACCAAGCATGACTTAGATGCCCTCCTTCACCGTCTCAAGCAGTCATCCTTACCCCACTCCCCCTCCAAGCTGTCAGGCCATGCTCCTTACTCTGGCAGCCTCGCTACCAAGCCTTACCCCGTCAAGTACAAGCAACCATCCTTCACTTTGTTCAATGGCAAAGAAGGCAACGCCCGCGAGCATCTCACCCGTTTTGCTGGCTCCCTCGAGCACTACGGGGAAGACGACACTTTGAAGCTTCGGGAATTTCACAAGTCCCTGACTGGCCTCGCCTACTCTTGGTATCATCAGATTCCTGACAGTACTATCCACTCATGGTCCGACATGGTCCAGCTTTTCCTTGACAAGTTTCACTATGAGACGGAACGTGTGACCATCGTTGACATTGCCGGGATCCGCCAGAATCCCGGGGAAGACCTCAACACCTATGTTACGCGATTTCATCACAAGTGCTTGGAGTGCACTGACTTCAGCAAAGATGAAACCCTTGTACCCATTTGCATCAAGAACATGAAGGACACCTACAGGGTCTACCTTGAAAACCTCCAGCTTCGGTCTTGGAGACATCTCAAGGAAGCTGCACGACGTACCTATGACTCGGTCGGTCCGTCAAAGACTCCAAAGCCCCAACCTCATATTGCCTTGGCCATGACGACGGAAGCAGCTAGTAACGACGACAACAACCGCAAGCGTCAGTCCCAGGGAAGGGACGGGCGTCCTGACAAGAGAGGGCAGCCGATGCCTGCCCCAGAATACCCGTGTGACTTAAATACTGTTAGAAATCTCCTCGAGACATGGATCGACGACAATGCCATAACCCTGCCCAATGTCGACAGTGAACCTACCCCGGAAGACTTAGCCCATCACAACTACTGCCCCTATCATCGAAAGGTCGGTCATGGCCTCAAGTGGTGCAGGGGCCTCAAGTTTGTCTTCGCCGACAAGATTGCGTCCGGAGAGCTCAAACTCTAAGTACGGGACATAAGGGCATGCCTTAGTGCATTTTTCACACTTGTAATTTTTTCGTTCATTTTACAAGTTTCCATACCCATGTATCAAGGCATGTTGCCTATCCTTCGTTATCAATGAAGTTACATTTTCCAGACTTAGAAAATTTTCAAGCTACATTGATCTTGCACAAGTCTATTGATATCACCCTTCTTGCCATCACCCTTCTTGCCCTCACCCACGCCCTGGGGGCTTCACCCCTTCCCAATCCCTTCGGTCTCACATTGCAATGACTTGGTACGTGGTGCGCGGGGTGGCTCGAGCCGCGCTACTACGGTCGCATTATCATCCTGCATTCACTTTTCCAACACTTAGAAAAAATTTCATTTTTTTCGCAACCGATCATCGATGATCATCCTCAGTGGTCTCCCTCGGCATCCTTGTCTTAGCCCAACACTTAGAAAAATTTTCATTTTTTTTCGCAACCGGTCATCGATGATCATCCTCAGTGGTCTCCCTTAGCATCCTTGCCCGAGCTAAAAAAAAAATATTTCAACACTTAGAAAAATTTTCGAGTTTTTTTCATCATCCCACATGCTCCCCACATTCATGCTCTCATCACTCTCCCTCTCACACTTTCACTCTTCTCCCTCACCATCCAACACCCCATCACCATTTTCCCCACTTCATAAACAACTTCTCTCTTATGAAAAATGCTTCTTCTTCTCCCATTCCATTTTCTCTCACCCTCATCTTGCAATTGTGAAAATATTCTTGGGGGCTCCCTCCTAGGGCTGCCAAAAAAAAAAATTTTATTATTATTTTATTTGAATTTGAATTTCAAAAAAATCTGGGAAATCCTACCCGCGAACCCGAACCGACCCGCGCGCCCCGACCCGCGCCCATTCCCTCTCTATGGTGTACCTGACCCAACCCGGATCCAGACCCGTTTTACCCGAAAAAACCCTAATTCACCAAACCCTAATTTTTTCCCCATCTCTTTCTCTTTCTCCTTCTCTTCACACCATGCGCGGCCGCCGCCCTCTTCTCCTGCGGCGCCCCTTCGGCCTCCTACCAAGCATCTCCCTCGCCGGCGACGACCCCCCGGCCGCACCTCCTTCCCCCCGCCATCGGCCACCCGCGGCACCCCGCCGCCGCCGCCGCCGCCCTCACTTCTTCCCCTTTCTTCTTCTTTCTTCTTCTTCTCACCACGCCGCCCCACCTTTCCCCTTCCTCCCCCTCCCTCCCCTCCCCCCTCCCTTCGGCCTCGGCCCTCCCTCCCCCTACCCCCTCGGCCTCGGCCCTCCCCCTCCCTTCCCCATTCCTCTCTCCCCTCCCCCTTCCTCCCGCACCCCTTCGGCCTCTGCCATCCCTCCCCCTACCCCTCGGCCTCGGCCCTCCCTTCCCCTTTCCTCTCTCTCCCCTCTTCCTCTTCCCCTTCCTTCCCCTCCCCCTACCCCTCGGCCTCGGCCACCGCGGCACCCCACCGCCACCGCCTCCCTTCCCCCTTCCTCCCCATCCCCCTTCGGCCTCGGCCATCCCTCCCCCTACCCCCTCGGCCTCGGCCCTCCCCCTCCCTTCCCCTTTCCTCTCTCTCCCCTCTTCCCCTTCCTTCCCCTCCCCCTACCCCTCGACCTCGGCCACCGCGGCACCCCCCGCCGCCGCCATCCCCCTTCCTCACCCTTCTTCCCACTTCCCCTTTCCCCTTCTCCCCACGCTCCCGCTCGCCCACCTCTTCCTCTCCACCCTCGGCCTCGCCCCCCTTCTTTCCTTGCCAACCCCGAGGCCGACCCTCCACACTTTGGCCACCATCAAGGCCACCTATTTTTGGCCTTCCCAAAGCCATAACCATCACCTTCAAGAACCCCTCCATCTCTCATTTTCTTCAAACCCCTAACTTCTTCCCTTCGGTCACCACACCCAACTCCACCCTGCCAACTTCGGCTTGCCCGCATTCACCCAACGACCGAGCCCCGACATCCAAGGCCAAGCACTTAAAAATTTTTTTTTTTTTTGCTTGCAACATCGATCGCCTTCCATTGCTCGCGCCCGTCGTGGACTGCCCCTGCATCGCGACGCCCGACCGCGCCTTTGTCGCGCCCCTCGTCCCGACGTCCCTAACATCAACGTATTTGACCGACATACATTGCCCACGCATATGCGCTCGTCGTGGATTGCCCCCGCATCGCGACGTCCGGCCGCGCCCTTGTCGCGCCCCTCATGACGATGTCCCTCGACATCAACGCCCTTGGTAGGTGGTGCGCGAGATAGCTCGAACCACTTACTCCTATTCATTGTCCAATGCTCGTCGCCAGCGCCCGTGCGCCGTCTCCACGACGCTTGTCGCCCATCGCCCGGGTGACGTCTCCGCGACACTCGTCGTCCGTCGCCCGGGCGCCGTTTACATGCTCGCGCCCCTGCGCCCTGTCATCGTGCCTTGGTCTCAACCCCCAAGCATTCCAAGCTTTCGTAGGTGGTGCACGAGGTGGCTCGAGCCACCTACTCTTCATCATCATCATGCAGACGACCTCAACAACACTCTAGCCAACACAACATAAAATCTTCCTAAGTGTTTATGCGTGCGGTGCCCGCTCGGGTTACCCCTCCGCGCACACCACACGCAGGGGGCTTATGTTCCCAACCTATTCTGGTCGCACCCAAAGGCCCACTACGGTCCCATTTTGCATGACACGTCCGCACAAGCAACATACATTTTCAACGCTCACAACCGGTCAAAGCGTGCACGCTCAAGTCACGTGCACTTCTTACTTCTTCTACGCGACTTCGTCGCCAAGAAACTCATCATCGTGCGACGCCGCATCACGCTTCAACCGTCGCACTTCACACGTTGTCCGTCAATGCGGCATGGCATTTGTCCAAGGAAGTTGGCCTTGGCCTCCCCCTTGGGGTCGGCCTCGGCCTTGGCCTTCCCCTTGGGGTCGGCCTCGGCCTCCCCTTGGGGGTCGGCCTCGGCCTCCCCTTGAGGTTGGCCTTGGCCTTCCCCGAAGGGTTGGCCTTGGTATCCATACATAGCATTTTCACTTCTCTTCAAGGGACCATGCATCAACCTCACGAGGTCCGTCGTGCATCACCTTACGGACGTTCGTACATCAACCTCGCGACGTCCGTCGTGCATCACCTTACGGACGTTCGTACATCAACCTCGCGACGTCCGTCGTGCATCACCTTACGGACGTTCGTACATCAACCTCCCGACGTCCGTCGTGCATCACCTTACGGACGTTCGTACATCAACCTCGCGACGTCCGTCGTGCATCACCTTACGGACGTTCGTACATCAACCTCGCGACGTCCGTCGTGCATCACCTTACGGACGTTCGTACATCAACCTCGCGACGTCCGTCCTGCAACAACCTCCCGACATCCGTTCGTACATCAACTTCACGACGTCCGTCGTGCATCACCTTACGGAAGTTCGTACATCAACCTCGCGACGTCCGTCCTGCAACAACCTCCTGACGTCCGTTCGTACATCAAGTTAACGACGTCCATCGTCCGTCGTCCATCAACTCCTCGACCCCCGTCGCCCGGACATAACTTCGTAACCTCGTCGCCCGGACACAACTCTGCGACCCCCGTCGCCCGGACACAACTCCACGACCCCGTCGCCCAGACACAACTCCACGACCGTCATCATCCGTCGCCCGGACGTCGTCTCCCTGACCCCCGTCACCGACGTCCGGGCATCACACTCCAACACTTCGCCGCGCCCGTGCGCCGCGCCGCTGATACAGCCGTGCCCCCAGGCTCTCTGTCACACTACCGTGCCCCCGGCACTATACGCACTCTGTCGCGCCCATGCGCCACAATTGACACCAACGTGCCCCCGGCACCTTACGCACTCTGTCGCGCCCATGCGCCACCATTGACACAAACATGCCCCCGGCACCTTACGCACTCCGTCGCGCCCATGCGCCGCGCCATTGACATAGACGTGCTCCCGGCACCTTACTCACTTCATCGCGCCCATGCGCCACAATCATGTCATCATGCCCCCGGGCACCACACTCATTCATCACACCATGCGCACCTTGCCTTGGTCATGGAACATGCTTCAACCCACTCTCCGGAGTGTACATCATCCGCGGGGATAGGCGACTCCTCCGGGACACTATCTCTGCCAGGGAGCTCTTCAACTCCCCTTCCGCCAGGTAGACGGCTCCTCCGGGATGCTACCTCGGCCAGTCGGGTAGACGGCTCCTCCGGGATGCTACCTTGACATGCTCCGAGTGCTCCGGCACAAGGACTCACCCGCGGGGATAGGCGACTCCTCCGGGACACTATCTCTGCCAGGGAGCTCTTCAACTCCCCTTCCGCCAGGTAGACGGCTCCTCCGGGATGCTACCTTGACTCGCTCCGAGTGCTCCGGCATAAGGCCTCACCCGCGGGGATATGCGACTCCTCCGGGACACTATCTGCCAGGGAGCTTTTCACCTCCCCTCCGCCAGGTAGACGGCTCCTCCGGGATGCTACCTTGGCCTGCGGGATAGACGACTCCTCCGGGACACTATCTGCCAGGGAGATCTTCAACTCCCCTTATGCCAGGTAGACGGCTCCTCCGGGATGCTACCTTGGCCGGCCGGGTAGACGGCTCCTCCGGGATGCTACCTTGGCCTGCGGAATAGACGACTCCTCCGGGACACTATCTCCCGTCAGGGTGCCCTGCGTGACTGGCCTACGTGCTCCGGCACTGGGGGCTTGCGTCGGCACCCCTAGGGACTATGA
>JAVXUO010002171.1:0-100057 GCA_033065855.1 Escallonia rubra | reverse complement strand
GGTGGTTGTCATGTGATGTAGCAAGTTATAAGTCTGATGATATCTATCATTTCAATCATAAAGATATGTGTGATCTCCTAATATCTTAAGTCATAAGACATATCTTAGATGGCACGCAATGCCAATAGATGTAATATCTAATTGAAATAATTTAACATAAAACTGTTAAGAGGTATCACGTGTACATAAGATACACATCAACCAAACACGCATTAGATTCTACAAAGACCTTTACTTTTGAAATGATGATTGAAGATGTCCCTAACAAGTAGTTCAGTCAACGGGTCAGCCACCATCTTTTTCCTAAGGATATGTTATAGTATGACCTTCCCATGTGGAACTTAATCACGAATGAAGTGATAATGAGTCTCAATGTGCTTCGATCATTTTTCCATGATACTTGGGGTCCTTCACATACCCAAGAGCAGCCACGCTATCACTGTAAATCATCACAGGGTCTGTAAAATGTCATACTATCTCAAGTTGTTGTAAAAACCTCTTCAACCAAACCTCTTCTTGTACATCTACTAAACATGCAATATTTTTCTGATTCCATTGTGAACGTTGCTATAGAGGATTGCTTTTTGCTTGACCATGAAATGGGACCATTGCTGAGCATAAAAGCCTATCTTGAGGTAAACATAATCACGTCCAAATGACCAGTTCAATTTGCATCGTTGTAGCCTTGCAAGTGTATGTTATCTCTAGGGTAACGAAGCACATGGTCAGCAGTGCCACGAAGGTATTGCAAGGTCCTTATTATTTCCCTGCAGTGAACAGTTCATGGATTGCTCTATAAGCAACTCGCTAACCCAACATGTACATATATGTGGCCATGTACATATCACGGCATACATCAAACTTCCAATAGCACTGGCATAGGGTACATGACACATCTTACCCCTTTAAGCTTCGGTATTAAAACAAATATCAAGGCTCAAAGTATGACCTTTCTCGATAGGGGTGTTAGTAGGTATAACAATTTGCACTGAAAACCGTTCAAGTAGCTTTCCCAAAAGAATGAATAATTTTTACATGTGCCCATCTCTTTATGCCAGCTTTCACTTGCCCTCGTTTTATTGTTCTATATCATCAAACAAACTTGTCTGAAAGAAACAAGGGAAAAATTCATATTAGTTTTTAATTGAGATGAAATCTTGATTTCTTGACCGGAAACATAGATGGGTTCCGTTGTCCATTTCATTATCTCTAAATTACCGCAGACCATCGCCACATCGCTGCCGCTAACACTACAAGCATAACCATTACTGCAACTATCGTTTAATCCAGAATCGACCACGTACCACCAACATCGCTGCCCCTAGACTACTGCTTGCTACACCACCTAAGATAAGGATAGGCCGGCTACATGGCAAGTCTTGGCGGAAACTGTGACCGCTGTTGCAATTCCTGGGTAAGGGGACCAAGATAGGGAAAATTATGTACTCCATGACTTTGGTCGTGACATGGCGATGTGGCCAAAAGATGATGACTGTTGCGAAAACCTAACTATTTTGCGATTGTGGTGGCTGGGGCGGGTTGTTCGATTGTAATTTGAGATGGATATAAAGTGTGTGTGTGTAAGAAGCTATTGCAGATGAGTTTATCACAATAATGATCCTCTGCTGCACAACATCTCTGATTTAGTAACTTTAGTTGGAAAAGATTGTCACTAAAAGTGTTCTTTTCGTGTCGCTGAAACTTATGCTAATAGTATATTATCCCAAAATACATTTAGTCATATTTTTCTATTACAAGAGATGAAGAGCATGAGCCACTTTGGTGGTGGCTGAAACGAAGGCAACACACTTTTTCAAGGAATTCAGCAAAAAAATGGAGTACGTTTTTGTGACCGTTCAAGCGTTGATATTTTTGTACTTCCATCTAACGTTGGACTTCTTTGGATTGAAAAAATATTTCTAGATACTGGTTTAGTATACCTTCTTGACATGGAGTTCATTGAGTTCCTGATTTATGGTGGATTGAAACAACATATCAAGTCCTTATAATCTTTAATGTACGTCCGGCGAAGGATTATAGTTTCCAGTAGTTCGTTGCTTCCAGCCTAAGCTAAGCCACCAAAGAGGCTTAGTCCTCTCTGTATTGGAATAGGACTCCTATTCAAATACATAGAGGCTTCACCCTTATACATATATCAGAGCAGAGCAGAGCAGAGCACCGCCTTCCATCACAACACCCTGCTTTTTCACAGAAACTCCATCTCACCCAAAAACCAAACACCCTTCTTCAATTCACACAAACTCCATCTCTCCCAACCCAACAACATGCCCACCAGATCAACCCTTTCCACCTCCACCCACCGCTCATCTTCTCTGCCCTCCAGATCAACCCTTTCCACCACCACCCACCGCTCATCTTCTCTGCCGGAGAATCCCTTCATTGGCTTAATCCGTTATGTCTCGGCCAACTGTTTCTTCTTGAAGGCTTCGGGGGGTGAGTGCTCGATTTGTCATGAAGATTTTGTGCCCAGAGACATGGTCAATCGGTTGCCTTGCATCCATATCTTTCACACACGCTGCATTCTCCGATGGCTGAAACGAAGCAACACATGTCCCCTGTGCCGATCCAAGGTGTACAAGGAGGAGCCAGCAAGGCCAAAAGAAACGCACGGCCAGCCCATCAGGATTATCCGTCTCGATCGACAGAGCTTTCACAGGGTGCCGACCTCGCAGTCCAGGCCAGCCCCAACAAGCAGAAACGTCACTCGTTCTGTGGAAAACGAAGCGCCGCACATTCCGCAGTCCAGCAGGCCAACGCCAACTGGTAGAAACGTCATTCGCTTTCACAGGGTGCCGACCTCTCAGTCCAGGCCAGCCCCAACAAGCAGAGACGTCGTTCGTTCTGTGGAAAATGAAGCGCACATTCCGCAGTCCAGGCCAACGCCAACTGGTAGAAACGTCATTCGTTCGGTGGAAAACGAGGATCGTGGCGACGCAGTTTCCTGTGTGACGCTTGACGAAGCTGGCGACACTGTGATGATTGATGCTTGATACGTAAGAAGCAAATCAAGTATATAGCATTCATTCTTGCTGCTGATTGAAACTCCAAATCATTATGGAGCAATCAAGTATTGTAACTAAAAGAACTACGTGAGCTTGATCCCTTGAATTGGGTACGTAGGCAGCCTATCTCAGGTGGGTTCAGCTCCTTTTATGTAAAAGAACTACGTGAGCTTGATCCCTTGAATTGGGTACGTAGGCAGCCTATCTCAGATGGGTTCAGCTCCTTTTATGTAAAAGAACTACGTGAGCTTGATCCCTTGAATTGGGTACGTAGGCAGCCTATCTCAGATGGGTTCAGCTCCTTTTATTTGTAAAATTTCTATTGTGTCTCTACATGTTCAGTAAAACATACAAAAGAATCGCATGATAGATTGTATATATCATGTTTTTGTGTGGCAAATGCCATATTGAGCCTCTCTTCCTTTGTTTATGGAAATCTCTTGCGAAATGTGGATTCTAAGTACTTAAAGGAGGTGTGTTAAGATATAGAATGATCATTATGACAGGAGAACCCTTGCAGGCTTGCACATCATATGTATCCTGGCTAAGAGATGCCAGTGAGCAATGGCTAGTTTTAGAAATCTTGCCTAGGATCTTCAAGAACCAAAAACGATGCGAGGGCATGGGGAATCCCTGAAGCTCAGTGTAGTATGTTGTTAGGGGTGTATTATGCTGTTGTATTCATAGCATGCTTGTTGAGTTCTAATAGAAACCTTACCTTGCCTAGAAGTAATTGTCAATAAACATGTGCACTTGACTTGAAAAGATGGAGGAATAAAGGGCTGGACTCACAGGTGCCAAATTCAGAGTTTCCATAATCCAATTCTCAAAATTCCTAGCTGTTTAGAGAAGAACTGTTGAGGAATGCAACGAATATTTCGACAAATAGGTGTTGAAAACTAGCTATTTCAGTGCCAAACAACTGCACACCTGGGTGACACCAGGAGGGTCATGGGCATGAACCCCTAAACTATATGAGCATATTTGTTTATCCAAGGCTCGATTCTAGTGGTTACATTTGAAAACTGCTTTGCTTTTGAGTGTGATCTTGTAAATGAAGCCACAACCAGAAACAGAGACTTACATGTAGATGGAACAATGTTCAGAATTCCCAATTTCTGGTTTGTTACTCCTTAAATTAGAATGCATCTCTAATTTCTGGTTTGTTACTCCTTGTAAACATCTCGGCACATCTTTATAAATCTTGGAAACATCTTGAGAACCCCAACAAGATGTTGTGTGAAGGCCTTTTTTGGGGAGTCATTTGAGGATCAGTATTTGACAAGGCATGGGAAATCATTGACAAAAAAGGGGTAAGGAACTTGTGGCCTTTTTGGAATGATCCACATAAGAAAAATGAAAATTCTGGGTTAAATCTGAATCACATCACCTACCAAGCTACTTCTTCAATCTCGTCACATGTAAGACAGTTGAATATATAACAAAAAGAACTACCGTCTCCTTAGCCACTTCTTCAATCTCGTCACCTTTCTTTCGTCTAATTATTCCAAATTATTGAAATCAATGGTTTCGGATCATACAACTTTTACTACTAAATTTAATTTGGCGTGATTAATCTATCAAATGAAGGGCGGTGACAATGACAACCCTGTACCAATCTCCATTGCTGGATTGAGTTGATGATTTCTATGCCAATGACTCGTTTCAAGATTTTAAAGAAGTTGCTATAGACGAAGAGTCCCTCATGGAATATCAAATCATCAAAAGCTTTAAATTTTTCCCAGAGTTGTCTTTATTGCATATCGTGAGGTTAGCCGCATCCATTTTCTTTTGCCCGATTTCTTTTTAAACGGTAAAAATATTTATAGTTTATAGGATGCAAAGCAATCAAGTTACACAATTTTTTTTATAAAGTCAACAAAATTGACACATACACGAATGACAACTCATTCAATAGGCATAGCAAAATAAAATTAGCCAATATTAAGCAAATGACAAGCAAATTCTCTTTTGTTTTTATAAAGGTGCGTGCGGGCTATGTATATTTATTGATGGCCAATTTAATTACTAATCTCGATAACAATTGAAGCTCATATTGTTGAAATAAAAACTTGTATATCAATTTTCTTAATTATAAATAAGGCTTATTGAAGGAAGACATTGTCAGACTTACGCTTAATTACAAAGTTGCCTCTTTGAAACAGAAGTTCTAAATGTTTAATCTAATGGAGTTGACTTTCAAGATGGCAATCAAATGATCTAAAATTTGACGAAACGTCCTAGAAAGTTGGCTTGATTCAAATGTATTTCAATAATTTTTGGTAACCATTTTTAGAAAGTTTTCAATATCTAGGTGCAAATGTTTTTCTTGAGTTTCATTAGCAAGTGTTTACAGAATACATAAGCACACTCCATTAAACGACAACAAAAAGAAATGGTGTGGTGATTATTTTCTGGTCATTGAATAGTTAGCTGGTAGCGTTATTCAGATCTCGGTTATAGGCTACTCTAACGATCCGGCTTCTACACTTTCTTGACATGAAGTTTTCTCTTCTGATTTTTCATGTTACGGTGGGGAAACACTCTTTTTTGCTTCCTCAGCGAAATAATGACTACAAATCTTTTCCTTTAAAAAAAAAAAAAAATGAAAAGCTCAACCATTATTGTGTAGATGGGCTCATCATTCATGATTCACGGTTCGCTCCAAGTCGCTTTGAATCATCTGCTAGTGGCATGTCGCTCTCTTATTATTCTCACACTTAGAGTGGAAAATCATGCGGTTTTTTGCAAACTAGCTGAAATCCGGTGCATAATTAAAATCTCGTACTATGCATGAAAATGATATTAATTAATTAGGAAATTGAAGAATGGATGTCGTGAGATTGGATGGTTACACTTCATGGGGTTTAATTTATTTTGTGGCCAATCAAAATTTAACATCTATTAAGCTTTATTTTACAATTATAAGAATTCAAGAAAATAAGATTTTGAATTTAGAAGGTTGAGAAGATGCCAACCAAATCTAAATATATATAGTATATTTAGATTAACACAAGGCCATCATGTGACTAGTAAACTGCTTAAACAAAAAGGGACCATCAAGCATGAGAATCTTGCGTGTGCATGCCTGCCTCAGCTAATCTAGAGAGGGGAAGACCAATTCTCTCTTTAAATAAAGTCGTATTCATTGCTTGTGAATACGTCAAAAACAAGCACTCACGTGTTTCTTGAGTCAACTAGTAACAACTTCCTGCCCATTGCCACAAGCCATAGGCAGCTTCACGAACAAGATCGTGAGTCGTGACCTTTTCCACTCCTTCTGCTCTCTATATAAATGGACTCCCTTACCATTCTCATGTACACATCTCCCTCTTATCTCTCCATCCATCCCTTTTCAAGTCCTTAATTAGCAACTGTCAAAGCCTCTTCGAAATCGAAGAAACTGCAAGAATGGAAGACATACTATTGAAGGTGGCTTTGTTCGTGCTCGTTCAAGCTTTGGTGTACCTCATCCTTTCTAATTCATCCGACGTCTTCTCGAGCAGCAAGATTCAGAAATCGCTGAGTTTTAGACTGGCTCGCTCTGTTAGTATTCGCCGCATGCTGGCTGCAATTTCCGATATGCCAGAGGGTGGGGAGGCGTCGCCCGTGTTGAGGGGTTTCTCATCATCGCCAACCGAACGAACTCTGAGGACCCATAGCTTTATGTATAACTAAGTGCTTCGTGACCATGTAAAGCACTTTGTTGGGAGACAACGTAGACCTCTCATTTGACACAATTCATTTATTTGTTGATGTACCATTACCAGTTACTCCTAATACCTTTATCATCATTGCTTATCATGCACAGATGATTAGGTGCTCCAATTATGTAAGTAAACACAGTTTTGGTTCGCTTAAACTTTCACAATAATTGTTATTCTCTCCATTTTTTCTCTTATATTTCATTCTTATAGTTTGACATGTACAGTTGATTCAACATTTTGTCGATGTCCATTACTTAGTTACGGTTGATGCCAATATTTTATTTTAATAAAAAAATGAGATGCAAATAAGCATTTAAACTACTAGCACTCCGTAAAATCGCCCGTATAAAAAAATAGCAAAATAAAATTTTGGAGCAGCGTGACTTGTTCAATTAACTTGTGATCGAAAGCGCACCCGTCTATCGGAAACTTCCACCCAAAAATATCTAGTGACAATTTTTAAAAGGAAACAAATGCCTGTCAGACGCGTCATTTCCATTTAGAATGTTAAACTCCACAACAACTCTGATATGTTCCTTCTTAACCTTTTGCGGCTAATTATAGCCATATTTCTAAGGTTAAGATGGAATTATAGTCAAATGTGTAAATTTCGAAAGGTAATAGGTCAGTAACCAATAACTTTGAAAAGGTTAAGATGGAATTATAGTCACATGCGCAAATGATTCTGTTTAGTCAACTGAACTATTTGTTCAAATCATTAGTAACGCATATAATTTTACCTTTGTTCCCAACCTATTATGGTCACACCCAAAGGCCAACTGGGGTCCCATTTTGCATGACACATCCGCACAAGCAACAATCAATATTCAACGCTCACAACTGGTCAAAGCATGCACGCTCATGTCACATGCACTTCTCACTTTCGTTACGTTATTTCGTCACTAAGAAACTCATTTTCGCGTGATGCCTCATCACGCTTCGACCGTCGCACATCGCGCATCGTCCGTCGGCGCGCCATGGCACTTGCCCAAGGAAGTTGGCCTTGGCCTTCCCCTATGGGTTGGCCTTTGGTCTCCACACTTAATGCCTTCACTTATCTTCAAGGGACCATACGTCACTCCGCGACCACGTCGCCCGGACATCACTCCGCGACCCCGTCCCCCGTACATCACTCCGCGACCACGTCGCCCGGACTTCACTCTGCCACCACGTCGCCCTGACATCACTCCGCGACCCGGTCGCCCGGACGTCACTCCGCGACCCCGTCGCCCGGACGTCATCTCCGCGACCCCCATCGCCCGTCGTCTGGACATCACCTGCGCCCGCGCGCCAACTCCACGACGCTCGTCGTCCGTCGCCCAGACGTCGTCTCCGCGACCCCCATCGCTGGCGTCTGGGCACCGCACTCCAACACTATACCGTGCTCATGTGCCGCGCCGCTGATACAGCCGTGCCCCATGCTCTATGTCACACTACCGTGCCCCCGGCACCTTACTCATTCCGTCGCGCCCATGCGCTACAATCATGTTACATGCCCCCCGGGCACCACACTCATTCACCATACCATGCGCACCTTGCCTTGGTCGTGGAGCATGCTTCGACCCACTCTCCGGAGTGCGCAGCACCCGCGGGGATAGACGACTCTTGCAGGACACTATCTCTGCCAGGGAGCTTTTCAACTCCCTTTTCGCCAGGTAGACGGCTCCTCCGGGATGCTACCTCGGCTAGTCAGGTAGACGGCTCCTCCGGGATGCTACCTTGACGCGCTCCAAGTGCTCCGGCACAAAGACTCACCCGCGGGGATAGGTGATTCCTCCGGGACACTATCTCCGCCAAAGAGCTCTTCAATTCCCCTTCCGCCAGGTAGACGGCTCCTCCGTGATGCTACCTTGACGCGCTCCGAGTGCTCCGACACAAGGACTCACCCGCGGGGATATGCGACTTCTTCAGGACACTATCTCTACCAGGGAGCTCTTCAACTCCCCTTCCGCCAGGTAGACGGCTCCTCCGGGATGCTACCTTGACGCGCTCCGAGTGCTCCGGCACAAGGACTCACCCGCAGGGATATGAGACTTCTCCAGGACACTATCTTCGCCAGGGAGCTCTAAGTGCTCCGGTACGAAGACTCTCCTTTGCCAGGTAGACGGCTCCTCCGGGATGCTACCTCGGCCCTCCAGGTAGACGACTCCTCCGGGACACTATCTCCGCCGGGGTGACTGGCCTACGTGCTCCGGCATTGGGGGCTTGCGTCGGCACCCCTAGGGACTATGACCCCCGGGTCACTCCGAGATGGGAGTAGGTCTTCGGAAGGCATCGTGCCTAGTTCGCCTAGCAGTTAAGCGTGGGTCTTCCCCACTGCTGCCAGGCCTGTTGGACTCTGCAAGGGCTTGGATTGGAGGCTAGATCAATGGGGTTCTCTGGCCACACCGACGCTGTGGGAGCCAGTCTTTCCAGACAGACAGAGCGACGCTGTGAGGAGTAGGCCGGGTGAATATGCGATTCGACAGTCCGTGGAGCACCAGCACCCTTGGACCCCCTGGTGACGTGTCATTCCCGGGGAGCGCCACACGTCGGTTAATGACATCATCATCTCAACCTCTATAAATAGGGGTCTTGAGAATTCATTCCGGACGGAACATTGACGGACAGAACATTTTCAGAACTTATTTCACTTTCTCACTCCAGAATTCTAGAGAGAGAAACATACATGACCCTGACTCTGGACCTAAGTATCGAACTGTGACTGTCGTCGTGTATTCACCTTGCGCCATCGCCCTCGCAGCACTGCCACCCTCAGGCTCTGTCTGGGAAGCCATTGGTCTCTGCCCTTGCTCCACCCTTGCTGTGTCCCACATCAACAACTTGGCATCTGACTCGGACTGCATTCCTTGTGGCACCTCCACATCGACTGCGAACCCACTTTCCTAAAAAGCTTGTTTTTGAACCATTTGGAATAGAATTCCAGCTTGTTTTTTGACAAATGGTCGAAGGTGCGGATAGCAAAGGCACTAAAAAACTTTGGCTGGAGGAAAATCGGGTGAATTTTAAATGGTTTCTCAAGAGGACAAAGGTTATGAATTACCTGCGACAGGAGACGGCTCAAAAGAAGAACCGCGGTAGTAAAAGCATCATCCCAGAACTTATGGGGGAGGTGAGCATGGGTAAGCAGTAAAAGGCCTTTTTCAAGAATATGGTGGTGCTTGCATTTGGCAGCGTTCATGAACATGTGGACATGAGGTGCCATGAAGAATGCCGTGTTGGCGGCAAAGTTTTTGTACATGTATAAAAATTCTTACCCGTCAAACTAGAGCCTTTCAATTATTGCACATGTATAAAAATCTCAATACAAACATATTAATAAATTGAAGCTATAGTAAAACTAACGATTATTTGTAAGTTTTGAATATACAAATATGTTGGTGTAAGAAAACTATCGTAAAAATATAGTTCTCTACGCCTTTTTAAATGAAAATATAATCATGAATTTTAAGAATCACATATCGAACCATTCTGCTCTAATTATAATTTGGATTCACGAAAAATATATGCGCCTAAGTTTGTATTAAAGTTAGTAGTATTTGCATGATAACATGCTCTTCACATAATTACTGTTTTTGTACGTTTCACCGTAATTTAGAATACCATATAGTTGCATGATAATATGTTCTTCATATGAAGACTATTTTTTGTATATTTCAATCTCATGGGTGATAGAATTAGCTGAAACCAAATTGACAACACTCAATTTTTTTGATCTCAAATTATTAATGATATTTTTTTCAGCGTGAAAACTCTCAAGTTTTTACATGCGAAGGATTATACGACTGAGCACTTTTCTCCTTAAAATATCTTTCTAAATTTAAAAAAATTCTAATTATTGAGAGTGCTTTTTGACCTATCAAATAGTGAGGCTATATTACATTCCTTTTGGCTAAATATATATTTTCTCACTAAAGAGGTTAAAGGTTCATGAATGTATCTTTTAATAACAAAAAATATGAATTTAGCTAAAACGAGTGGGGATCCGCTGCTACCGTATAAAAATGATCCCAGTAAGTTTAATGGCTAAATATCTTTTCTTTAATAATATCCTTTCTAAATAAAAAGGTTTGCAAAAATTAAGAAGATTTTTTATTTTGAAAAGTGTGAGGCTAGATTAAAATATTTTTGGCTAAATCAAATATTTTAGCACTAAATATATTAAAAGTTCACAAATGTATCTTTCAATTAGAAAAAGTATTGAGTTTAATTAAAAAGGTTGTGTATCTAACCTTACTGTATAAAAATGATCTCAAAAGGTTGAAGGGCTAAACTTTTTTTTCCTTAAAAAGACCGCTTAAAATAAATGGTGATTTTGACTTTTGAAAGGGTGATGATAAATAACAATAGTTGTAGCTAAACTTCAACATTTTGTCATTAAAGAGGTTAAAAGTTCAATTAACTTATCATCCTTTAGTGACAAAATAGTATAAATTTGACCAAAATAGGTGTGCGTGTTATTATTAAATATTTTACAAAAACCTTTTTTAATAGTTCAACACTTAGTAAGCTGGAGTTGAACAAAGAATATAAAATTTGCAAGTTTAAAGGCATGCTAGCACACATCCATCTTCATAATAAATATGTCATTTACAAGCTTAAATCTTATAAGAGCAATCCTTATATAACCATCAATATCATGTTATTAAGATTTCCTTTTTCATTCATTTATGTATTTTAAACATATTAGAAATCTGATTAATTAGGTAGTTAAATCTTATAAGAGCAATGCTTATATAACCATCAATTCCTTTTTCATTCATTTATGTATTTTAAACATATTAGAAATCTGACCCCAATCAATTTAAGCCCCCCCAACGATTTATCGCTACAAGAAATGCATCACTCTACAAAAGGAACAACATAGATAATTAATGATACCAAAAGTTCTGAATGATGATATTTTTAACTTTAGTATAGATGTTTACAAAAAAATGACAAAAACTTAAAATATGAACAATGAAGATCCTTGAAAGATATAACTACTAGATTTGTTAACTAAGCAAGTGAGTTACTATTTATGCCTTGTCAAAGATGTAACATTTAATCTCCTAACTCTTAAGCTTATAACTCCTTCTATGTTTTTAAATTTTTTTATACATTTATTAATCATAACTCCGTCCGATCAGACATTTTACCCTACATGACTTAGTTAAAATTCAAACATTTTTTTTGGTTTCATTTCTGGAACTTATAAAAGGGCCACAAAAATATATTACAAAATCGGACGATATAAACTTCATTGAACAATGTGGGGAATTAAAACTAACAATTGCCAAAATAGTAACAGTCCCAACTAAGCAAAATAAATAATTACGAATAACCGTCAAAAGAGAAAAACACAAACAGAATTCAAGATAAACAGAATTGCAAAAAAGTTCTGATGAATATGAAACTTATATATCCAGAAAACACAACCCAGATGAGATTGTGGTGATGTTAAAAGGATTTAGTACTAGTTTACTCTCTTCGGGTATGGAAGCAATCGATGCGGGTGCGGTGGTGGAAGCAAGCATGCTGGTGGCGCGGATCGAAGCAATTGACGGTGGTGGCCACTGTGGTGGAAGCAACTTATGCTGGGGCCAGAACCAATTGGTGCTGGAGGCGACGGTGGTGAAATTAAAGCAATTGATGGTGGTGGTAGAAGCAACTGTTGTCGATGGAAGGAAGTGTTGGTGGTCTTGGCGATCTAGAGCATGAAGGTGATCTGGAAAGGAGGTCATCAGCGGGCAGAGCAAGAAGCACCTTTAATTAGCAGGTCAGCAATCGATACTTAATTAATCCTCTTTTAGGAGACTACAACAGTGCTAGTTTTGACCTCAATTCTTCAGGATTTCGACCAACAGCTTTTTAAAAAAATGTGGTGGACATACTCTTTGATCATTAGCTTGTATGTAATCCTTTTCCGGTTAGGAAAAGGATCGGACTAGTTCGGTGCTTCCAACCTAAGCTAAGCCTATTCCAGAAGAGGCTTCAGGGGCGGAGCCAGGATTTCATCCCAAGTGGTGTTAAATATATATCGAAATTAATAATTTTTTTTATTAGTAAAATAGCAACAAATTTTTTATTTATTATTCTTTTACTTTTTCAGTCATGTTTCATTATTGCGTTAACCTAATTTCAACCCACCATTCAACTAAATCACACATTCGATATCTCAATCCAATTAAGTCCCATCCTCCATCAATCTCAATATCTCAATGCTAAACATTAACCATAATCAATATCTCAATATCACAACATTATACATAATCAATGCTTAACATTAATCATAATCAATATCTCACGATTATCCATAATCAATGCTAAACATTAACCATAATCAATATCTCAAGATTATTCATAATCGATGCTAAACATTAACCATAATCAATGCGCAAGATTATCCATAATCAATGCTAAACATTAACCATAATCAATGCTCAACATTATCCATAATCAATTGATTCAATTCAATGCTCAAGATTATCCATAATACATTCCTAATTTCAGCTATGATACTAAAAAGATAACAAACAAATTTTATAGAGAATGCAACTAGATCAAGTCAATGAAAGGTGAAATTAAAGTTTGGAAGTTGGAACATACTTGTCACCGAGTCGCCGCCCGCCGCTCGCCGGAGTTCTTGGCCGCCGGTGGACTGTTGGAGTGAAGACTGAAGACCGAAGTCGCCGACTCGCCGTCGGTGTAGATCCGGGGTCAGTGGGTCGTCGCCGACTCGCCGTCGGCGTAGATCTAGAAAACGAGAGAGAGCCGAAGTGAGGCGCCGAAGTGGGTTCGTGGCTGCCGGAGTGAGGCGCCGGCCATGCCGTGAACCGTCGGCATAGATCTAGAAAACGAGAGAGAGGTGAGGCGCCGAAGTGGGTTCGTGGGTGCCGGAGTGAGCCGAAGTGGGTTCGTGTCTGTGGAAGTGGGTTCGTGGCTGCCGGAGTGAGGCGCCGGCCGCGCCGTGAAGCTTAGTCGGTCGCCGGTCGGTGTCTCGGTCGAAGAGAGAGAGAGAGCCGAAGAGAGAGAGTCGGTCGAAGAGAGAGAGAGAGAGCCGAAGAGAGAGAGAGCCGAAAAAGTGTGAAAATTATGGAAAAATACTATATATATATATATATATATTATTTTTTCAAAATCTGAGGGGGGGGCCATAGCCCCCTCTCGTACAACTGTAGCTCCGCCCATGAGAGGCTTAGTCCTATTCCAATACTGATTAAGAGCCTTCACCCTTATACATATATCAGAGCAGAGCAGAACACCGCCTTCCATCACAACACCCTGCTTTTTTTCAAGAAACTCCATCTCACCCAAAAACCAAACACCCTTCTTCAATTCACTCAAACTCCATCTCTCCCAACCCAACAACATGCCCACCAGATCAACCCTTTCCACCTCCAGCCACCGCTCATCTTCTCTGCCCTCCAGATCAACCCTTTTCACCACCACCCACCGCTCATCTTCTCTGCTGGAGAATCCCTTCATTGGCTTAATCCGTTATGTCTCAGCCAACTGTTTCTTCTTGAAGGCTTCGGGGGGTGAGTGCTCGATTTGTCATGAAGATTTTGTGCCCAGAGACATGGTCAATCGGTTGCCTTGCAGCCATAGCTTTCACACACGCTGCATTCTCCGATGGCTGAAACGAAGCAACACATGTCCCCTGTGCCGATCCAAGGTGTACAAGGAGGAGCCAGCAAGGCCAAAAGAAACGCACGGCCAGCCCATCAGGATTATCCGTCTCGATCGACAGAGCTTTCACAGGGTGCCGACCTCGCAGTCCAGGCCAGCCCCAACAAGCAGAAACGTCACTCGTTCTGTGGAAAACGAAGCGCACATTCCGCAGTCCAGGCCAACGCCAACTGGTAGAAACGTCATTCGCTTTCACAGGGTGCCGACCTCGCAGTCCAGGCCAGCCCCAACAAGCAGAGACGTCGTTCGTTCTGTGGAAAATGAAGCGCACATTCCGCAGTCCAGGCCAACGCCAACATGGGCGGAGCTACAGTTGTAGGAGAGGGGGCTATAGCCCCCCCTCAGATTTTGAAAAAAAATAATATATATATATATATATATATATATAGTATTTTTCCATAATTTTCACACTTTTTCGGCTCTCTCTCTCTCTCTTCGACCGACTCTCTCTCTTCGGCTCTCTCTCTCTCTTCGACCGAGACACCGACCGGCGACCGACTAAGCTTCACGGCGCGGCCGGCGCCTCACTCCGGCAGCCACGAACCCACTTCCGCAGACACGAACCCACTTCGGCTCACTCCGGCACCCACGAACCCACTTCGGCGCCTCACCTCTCTCTCGTTTTCTAGATCTACGCCGACGGTTAACGGCACGGCCGGCGCCTCACTCCGGCAGCCACGAACCCACTTCCGCAGACACGAACCCACTTCGGCTCACTCCGGCAGCCACGAACCCTCTTCGGCGCCTCACTTCGGCTCTCTCTCGTTTTCTAGATCTACGCCGACGGCGAGTCGGCGACGACCCACTGACCCCGGATCTACGCCGACGGCGAGTCAGCGACTTCGGTCTTCAGTCTTCACTCCAACAGTCCACCGGCGGCCAAGAACTCCGGCGAGCGGCGGGCGGCGACTCGGTGACAAGTATGTTCCAACTTCCAAACTTTAATTTCACCTTTCATTGACTTGATCTAGTTGCATTCTCTATAAAATTTGTTTGTTATCTTTTTAGTATCATAGCTGAAATTAGGAATGTATTATGGATAATCTTGAGCATTGAATTGAATCAATTGATTATGGATAATGTTGAGCATTGATTATGGTTAATGTTTAGCATTGATTATGGATAATCTTGCGCATTGATTATGGTTAATGTTTAGCATTGATTATGAATAATCTTGAGATATTGATTATGGTTAATGTTTAGCATTGATTATGGATAATCTTGAGATATTGATTATGATTAATGTTTAGCATTGATTATGTATAATGTTGAGATATTGAGATATTGATTATGGTTAATGTTTAGCATTGAGATATTGATGGAGGATGGGACCCAATTGGATTGAGATATCGAATGTGTGATTTAGTTTAATGGTGGGTTGAAATTAGGTTAACGCAATAATGAAACATGACTGAAAAAGTAAAAGAATAATAAAAAAAAATTTGTTGCTATTTTACTAATAAAAAAAATTATTAATTTCGATATATATTTAACACCCCTTGGGATGAAATCCTGGCTCCGCCCCTGAACGCCAACTGGTAGAAACGTCATTCGTTCGGTGGAAAACGAGGATCGTGGCGACGCAGTTTCCTGTGTGACGCTTGACGAAGCTGGCGACACTGTGATGCTTGATACGTAAGAAGCAAATCAAGTATATAGCATTCATTCTTGCTGCTGATTGAAACTCCAAATCATTATGGAGCAATCAAGTAATGTAACTAAAAGAACTACGTGAGCTTGATCCCTTGAATTGGGTACGTAGGCAGCCTATCTCAGGTGGGTTCAGCTCCTTTTTGTAAAAGAACTACGTGAGCTTGATCCCTTGAATTGGGTACGTAGGCAGCCTATCTCAGATGGGTCAGCTCCTTTTATGTAAAAGAACTACGTGAGCTTGATCCCTTGAATTGGGTACGTAGGCAGCCTATCTCAGATGGGTTCAGCTCCTTTTATTTGTAAAATTTCTATTGTCTCTACATGTTCAGTAAAACATACAAAAGAATCGCATGATAGATTGTAAATATCATGTTTTTGTGTGGCAAATGCCATATTGAGCCTCTCTTCCTTTGTTTATGGAAATCTCTTGCGAAATGTGGATTCTAAGTACTTAAAGGAGGTGTGTTAAGATATAGAATGATCTTTATGACAGGAGAACCCTTGCAGGCTTGCACAGCATATGTATCCTGGCTAAGAGATGCCAGTGAGCAATGGCTAGTTTTAGAAATCTTGCCTAGGATCTTCAAGAACCAAAAACGATGCGAGGGCATGGGGATCCCTGAAGCTCAGTGTAGTATGTATTTTAGGTTGTATTGCTGTTCATAGCATGCTTGTTGAGTTCTAATAGAAACCTTACCTTGCCTAGAAGTAATTGTCAATAAACATGTGCACTTGACTTGAAAAGATGGAGGAATAAAGAGCTGGACTCACAGGTGCCAAATTCAGAGTTTCCATAATCCAATTCTCAAAATTCCTAGCTGTTTAGAGAAGAACTGTTGAGGAATGCAACGAATATTTCGACAAATAGGTGTTGAAAACTAGCTATTTCAGTGCCAAACAACTGCGCACCTGGGTGACACCAGGAGGGCCATGGGCATGAACCCCTAAACTATATGAGCATATTTGTTTATCCAAGGCTCGATACTAGTGGTTACATTTGAAAACTGCTTTGCTTTTGAGTTTGATCTTGTAAATGAAGCCACAACCAGAAACAGAGACTTACATGTAGATGGAACAATGTTCAGAATTCCCAATTTCTGGTTTGTTACTCCTTAAATTAGAATGCATCTCTAATTTCTGGTTTGTTACTCCTTGTAAACATCTCGGCACATCTTTATAAATCTTGGAAACATCTTGAGAACCCCAACAAGATGTTGTGTGAAGGCCTTTTTTGGGGAGTCATTTGAGGATCAGTATTTGACAAGGCATGGGAAATCATTGACAAAAAAGGGGTAAGGAACTTGTGGCCTTTTTGGAATGATCCACATAAGAAAAATGAAAATTCTGGGTTAAATCTGAATCACATCACCTACCAAGCTACTTCTTCAATCTCGTCACATGTAAGACAGTTGAATATATAACAAAAAGAACTACCGTCTCCTTAGCCACTTCTTCAATCTCGTCACCTTTCTTTCGTCTAATTATTCTAGATTGTTGAAATCAATGGTTTCGGATCATACAACTTTTACTACTAAATTTAATTTGGCGCGATTAATCTATCAAATGAAGGGTGGTGACAATGACAACCCTGTACCAATCTCCATTGTTGGATTGAGTTGATGATTTCTATGCCAATGACTCGTTTCAAGATTTTAAAGAAGTTACTATAGACGAAGAGTCCCTCATGGAATATCAAATCATCAAAAGCTTTAAAATTTTTCCAGAGTGGTCTTTATTGCGTACCGTGAGGTTAGCCGCATCCATTTTCTTTTGCCCGATTTCTTTTTAAACGGTAAAAATATTTATAGTTTATAGGATGCAAAGCAATCAAGTTACACAAATGTTTTTTATAAAGTCAACAAAATTGACACACATACACGAATGACAACTCATTCAATAGGCATAGCAAAATAAAATTAGCCAATATTAAGCAAGCGACAAGTAAATTCTCTTTTGTTTTTATACAAGTGCGTGCGGGCTATGTATATTTATTGATGGCCAATTTAATTACTAATCTCGATAACAATTGAAGCTCAAATTGTTGAAATAAAAACTTGTATATCAATTTTCTTAATTATAAGTAAGGCTTATTGAAGGAAGACATTGTCAGACTTACGCTTTATTACAAAGTTTCCTCTTAGAAACAGAAGTTCTAAATGTTTAATCTAATGGAGTTGACTTTCAAGATGGCAATCAAATGATCTAAAATTTGACGAAATGTCCTAGAAAGTTGGCTTGATTCAAATGTATTTCAATAATTTTTGGTAACCATTTTTACAAAGTTTTCAATATCTAGGGGCAAATGTTTTTCTTGAGTTTCGTTAGCAAGTGTTTACAGAATAGAGAAGCACACTCCATTAAACGACAACAAAAAGAAATGATGTGGTGATTATTTTCCGGTCATGGAATAGTTAGCTGGTAGCGTTATTCAGATCTCGGTTATATGCTACTCTAACGATCCGGCTTCTACACTTTCTTGACATGAAGTTTTCTCTTCTGATTTTTCATGTTACGGTGGGGAAACGCTCCTTTTTGCTTAATATGCATCCTCAGCGAAATAATGACTACAAGTCTTTTCCTTTCAAATAAAAAATAAAAAATGAAAAGCTCAACCATTATTGTGTAGATGGGCTCATCATTCACGATTCACGGTTCGCTCCAAATCGCTTTGAATCATCTGCTAGTGGCATGTCACTCTCTTATTATTCTCACACTTAGAGTGGAAAATCATGCGGTTTTTTGCAAACTAGCTGAAATCCGGTGCATAATTAAAATCTCGACTATGCATGAAAATGATATTAATTAATTAGGAAATTGAAGAATGGATGTCGTGAGATTGGATGGTTACGCTTCATGGGGTTTAATTTATTTTGTGACCAATCAAAATTTAACATCTATTAAGCTTTATTTTACAATTATAAGAATTTAAGAAAATAATATTTTGAATTTAGAAGACAGAGAAGATACCAACCAAATTTAAATATATATAGTATATTTAGATTAACACAAGGCCATCATGTGACTAGTAAACTTTTTAAACAAAAAGGGACCATCAAGCATGAGAATCTTGGGTGTGCATGCCTGCCTCAGCTAATCTAGAGAGGGGAAGACCAATTCTCTCTTTAAATAAAGTCGTATTCATTGCTTGTGAATACGTCAAAAACAAGCACTCACGTGTTTCTTGAGTCAACTAGTAACAACTTCCTGCCCATTGCCACAAGCCATAGGCAGCTTCACGAACAAGATCGTGAGTCGTGACCTTTTCCACTCCTTCTGCTCTCTATATAAATGGACTCCCTTACCATTCTCATCTACACACATCTCCCTCTTATCTCTCCATCCATCCCTTTTCAAGTCCTTAATTAGCAACTGTCAAAGCCTCTTCGAAATCGAAGAAACTGCAAGAATGGAAGACATACTATTGAAGGTGGCTTTGTTCGTGCTCGTTCAAGCTTTGGTGTACCTCATCCTTTCTAATTCATCCGACGTCTTCTCGAGCAGCAAGATTCAGAAATCGCTGAGTTTTAGACTGGCTCGCTCTGTTAGTATTCGCCGCATGCTGGCTGCAATTTCCGATATGCCAGAGGGTGGGGAGGCGTCGCCCGTGTCGAGGGGTTTCTCATCGTCGCCAACCGAACGAATTCTCGGGACCCATAGCTTTATGTATAACTAAGTGCTTCGTGACCATGTAAAGCACTTTGTTGGGAGACAATGTAGACCTCTCATTTGACACAATTCATTTATTTGTTGATGTACCATTACCAATTACTCCTAATACCTTTATCATCATTGCTTATCATGCACAGATGATGAGGTGCTCCAATTATTTAAGTAAACACAAGTTTTGTGCGGTTTGGTTCGCTTAAGCTTTCACAATAATTGCTATTCTCTCCATTTTTTCTCTTATAGTTTGATTTGTACCGTTGATTCAACGCTTTGTCGTTGTTCATTACTTAATTACGCTCGACGACAATATTTTATGTCAATAAAAAATGAGATGCAATAAGCATTTAAACTACTAGCACTCCGTAAAATTGCCCGTATAAAAAAATAGGAAAATAAATTTTTGGAAGAGCGTGACTTGTTCAATTAACTTGTGAAAGCGCACACGTCTATCGGAAACTTCCACCCAAAAATATCTAGTGACAATTTTTAAAAGGAAACAAATGCCTGTCAGACCTGTCATTTCCATTTAGAATGTTAAACTCCACAACAACTCTGACATATTCCTTTTTAACCTTTTGCGGTTAATTATATCCATATTTCTAAGGTTAAGATGGAATTATAGTCAAATGCGTAAATTTCGAAGGGTAATAGGTATGTGACCAATAACTTTGAAAGGTTAAGATGGAATTATAGTCAGATGCGCAAATGATTCTGTTTAGTCAACTGAACTATTTGTTCAAATTATTAGTAACGTGTATAATTTTACCTTAATCTCCAAAACTTCAGTGTAATTGTATGTACATGTTTATAAGACCAACTTTAGCATAAAAAATCAGCGACTGTAGAAACATGTGAACGCAAAAGAAAGTTTATACCGTGTTATCGTCCAACTTCTGGTTTATGAGATCCACTTCATTTTAAGAAAATTAGAGCGACAAAAAACCATTTATTGAAGAAAATAAAAAATGCGAAGAGGTTCAGATGTCGTCATGTAAATTCAAATTGGGTATTCGTGAAATTTATATTTTCACAATTAATTAACGTGTTGGGGATGTAGCTCAGATGGTAGAGCGCTCGCTTAGCATGCGAGAGGTACGGGGATCGATACCCCGCATCTCCATTTTTTTTGGTTAATGGTTGTTGCTTTCATTTGTTTTTACCAGAATATAATACTCCAAGTTTGATTTGTGTGTTTTTGGATAAAATTAACAGTATTTTCCTGGTTGCACGCACCAAGCGCAGATAAGACCTTGAATTTCGTGGGGTGTCTCTCTCTCTTTCTTGGTTTTTGGACTATTTGATCTCCATTCCACCTGTTTTGTCAGTGAAGATAGATAGATTCGATCGTTGAAACAAAGATTCATAAAAGAGACCAACAAAAGACAATCCAACTTCAATCCAAGATTCTGGATTTTTAGGGAGAAATAGCAGATACAGATGAGTACATTGAGGAAATTGCAAGTGGTGTCGCCAGTCCCGGCTGACATAGACATTGCAAACTCTGTTCAGCCCCTGCACATCTCTGAGATCGCCAAAGAACTCCATCTCAGTCCTACCCACTACGATCTCTATGGCAAATACAAGGCCAAGGTAAGTGTATACTTATACCCATTTACCATTTTTTTTAATTTGTTTGTGTGTGTGTGTGTGAAGTTTGAGGGAATTCATGGTCTATTCATTGTTCTTTGGTGGGTGTTGCAGCTTTAGTTTTCTGGGTGTGGTTGGAATGGTATTTTTCATTGGCATATGCATGCATCGATGTATATGCTTGACTGTGTGTTTGTCTTGGCGCGTGTGTGTCTTTGTGTGTCTGTGTAGAGTTTAAGGCTGTTAGAGTGTAAATAATGAAAGTGGAGGAATGTATTGCATTTTCATTTAGTTTTCGGGTGTACGCTTTGTTGCTTTTCTATATACATGTGCATGACGAAGTTAAGGATAAGATAAATTACATGTTCATATTCAAATGGATTTTGTTTTTGAATTTGAACTTTGGATGGGTTCATCTTTTTGTGCTCCAATAGCCCCCCGCAAGCTCGGCGTACGAAGAACGTTGAGCTTGGATCGTAATAAATTGAAATGAGGCAAGGACAGAGGCTTAGTGAAGATGCCAGCCGGTTGATCAACACTGGAGATGAAACGAACATCAAGAGCACGTTTGGCGACTCGTTCTCGAACGAAATGGTAGTCGATCTCAATGTGTTTGGTGCGAGCATGGAATTAATGTAAGATATACTGAGCCAATATTGTCACGCGAGAGGGTGGGTGGTTGAGAGGATCTAAAACCAAGTTCACATAACAAAGACTGTAACCACTCTACTTCAGAAGTGACTATGGCTAAGGCTTTGTACTCAGCTTCGGTGCTCGAACGAGCAGCTGTTGGTTGTTTGCGGGAGCTCCAGGATATTAAATTAGGTCCAAGAAAGACACAGGAACCACTGGTGGAACGTCGATCATCAGGGCAGCCAGCCCAGTCAGCATCATAGAATGCAGAGAGAGATAAGTTGGAGGACCGGGTCAGAAAAATACCATGATTGATGGTGTCCTTAAGATACCGCAGAATTCGCTTGATGGCTGTCCAATGTTCAGACGTTGGGGCATGCATGAACTGAGCAACCTTATTCACTCAGAAGGAGATGTCAGGGCGTATGACGGAAAGATACTGGAGGGCACCAACAATACTCCTATAGTTAGTAGGAGATGAAAGGAGATTCCCTTGGTGGCGAGAAAGTTGGGTACTTGTGGACATTGGCCTGTGAACGGGTTTGGCATCGGAGAGATTGGTGCGCTGTAGTAGATCAGCGACGTACTTCCTTTGTAACAGGAAAAGGCCGGTGCGAGAGTGAATGACTAATATGCCCAGAAAAAACGTAAGGGACCCTAGGTCCTTAACAGAGAATGCACTGACAAGCTTGTTGATTGCAGCACCCGAGTTTCCCGTTAGGATAATGTCTTCCACATAGATTAAGATACATAAAAGAATATCTTGCCCCTCGAAATAAGAAGTGAGAAGTGTCTGATTGACAGGTAGTAAAGCCTAGCTGAAGCAAACACTGAGATAGGCGTGCATACCAAGCCCGTGGAGCTTGCTTAAGGCCATAAAGTGCTTTTCGTAATTTACAGACATGTGAGGGAAATTCGGGGTGTTGAAAACCGGGTGATTGAGTCATGAAGACATCTTCTGTCAAGTAGCCATTTAAGAAGGCATTATTGAGATCGATTTGGCGGAGCGGCAATCCCTGAGATATAGCTAGCCATAGAACTACTCGAACAGTAGTGGGTTTAATAACGGGGCTAAACGTCTCACCATAGTCAATGCCTGCTTGTTGTTTGTAGCCTCGGGCAACCAAGCGAGCCTTGTAACATTCAATAGAGCCGTTAGCGTTTCCGTTAATGCGAAACAACCATTTACACCCAATTATGTTGGCGTGGGAGGGAGACGGGACCAGTGTCCAAGTGCCATTGCGCATGAGGGCATTATACTTGCTTGCATAGCGGTATGCCAATGAGAATGTTTGGATGCTTGAGAGTAACCAATAGGTTCAAGTTCAGAGAGGAAGGCAGAGAGAGGGTATTTGGAGATCGTGTAAATTTTGGGTTTGTGTATGCCAGCTTTGGACCTAGTGATCATGGGATGAGAGGGAGGGGGAGGGGTGGTCGTGGATGAAGGTGGTGAAGAAGTAAGTGGTTACACATTGGTGGAAGAACGAATGCGTTCTAAGGGTGGCGTGGAAGATGAGACATTGGGTGAAGGGGAAAAAATGGGAAGTGAAGTAGGTGGTGTTGGCACGTGGCATGTGTGAGAGGGAAGAGAGAGGTAATTGGGTGAGGTTATTGAGATGGTAGTGATAAACTTTGAATTTTATTGTCAGGTGCAATGTGGCGTGAAAAGGGGTGAGATGAGGATTATGAGTATGTGATGAATTTTGAGTTTGAATGGGAGAGATTTGAGGATCACTTGGCTGTAAAGAATTTAAATTGAGTGAGTGAAAAGATGAGGGAAGGGAGGCGGCAGAAGGTGAAAAAGAGGGGAGAGGGGACACGTGGGGGGTGAGGGGGAATGGGTGAGGATTTAGTGGGATTTAAATTGAAAGTGGGTGAGTGAGGAGATAAATGACGGGAAGGAGGTGAGAAATTAGTGGGATTTAAATTGAAAGTGGGTGAGTGAGGAAATGAACGAGGGGAAGGAGGTGAGAAATTAGTGAGATTTAAATTGAAAGTGGGTGAGTGAGGAGATAAATGAGGGGAAGTAGGTGAGAAATTAGTGGGTTTTAAATTGAAAGTGGGTGAGTGAGGAGATAATGGAGGGGGCGACAGAATGAGAAAAGGAGGGAGGAGGGGACACGTGGGGATGAGGGGAAGTAGGTGAGAAATTTGTGGGATTTTGTGGGGGGTGGGGAATAGGGAAGGGAGTCTGGGAATGTGAGGGAATTTGAAAAAAAATTGGGTGAGTCCTAAGAGGAGGAAGGCAGGCGTGTGGAGGGGAGATGAGGGGACACGTGGCGTTGTGGGAGAGATAAAGGGTGATTTAAAATGGCTGGGGGACCCACAAATAAAGGAGGATATGATAAGGGAATATGGGAAGAAGTTACGTCATTTCTTTTATAGTTTTATCCGAATTCTCATAGTCAGCCGTAGAGTAGGAGAGAGGAAAGGTGGTGGGTGATGCGTGGGACCCATTGGTAGAAGGAAGACCCGGAAAAATATTTTCAGAAAATGAGACATGGGGTGTAATATAAATACGTCCACTAGCAAGATCCATGCATTTGTAGCCTTTATGAAGGGGGTTGTAGCCGAGAAATAAATAGGCTTTGAATCGATTTTCCATTTATGAGAGTTGTAGGGACAAAGGTGCGGGTAGCACAGGCACCCAAAGACTTTTAGGCGGTGGAAGTCCGGAGGTGCACGAAATAATTTTTTCAAAGGACACAAATTTTTAAGCAACGGAGAGGGCAATTAATTTATAAGAAACACGACCGTGCTAAACGCATCATCCCAAAATCACTGAGGGAGATGGGCAAGAGCAAGAAGAGAGAGACCAGTTTCAACAATGTGACGATGTTTGCGTTCTGCTTGCGTTCTGCTGCACCATTTTGCTCATGAGTGTGTGGGCACGAGAGGTGGTGAAAGATGCCGTTGTGTTTGCAAAAATTTTGAATGGGACGATATTCACCACCCCAATTAAATTGCAAGGTGCGAATTTTGTGCCCAGTTAAATTCTCCACTAATTTTTTAAATTGAATAAAAACATGCATGGCATCGGATTTAAGTTTGAGAGGAAAGAACCAAACATAACGGTTGAAATCATCAATAAGATGTACATAGTAGCAATAACCTCGATGGGAGACAACTGGAGAGGGGCCCCAAAGATCACTGTATATTATTTCTAAAGGCGAAGATAGCATTACATGAGTAGACTGAAATGGAAGACGGTGACTTTTGCCAAAGTGACAAGTTTGATAATTCAAACTATTTTTATTTCTTTGCAAGTGGAATTGAAAACCTAGACAATATTTGAGATATAACACTGACGGACGGGTGACCCATCTGATGGTGCCAGAGCTGACGCGGCGCACGAACACCAACTAGAGCAGCCGAAGACGAACAATGATGCTTGGACAACTGAGGTGATGGAGGAGATGGCTCAAGTTGATAGAGGCCATTTTTTAGTCGGCCTTGAAGAAGAACTGTCCCCGAGGTGCGACCCTTGACAAGTACAACATGAGGATGAAATTTAAAGAAAACATTATTGTCAGTAGTGAATTGCCGAACAAACAAAATATTTTTTGAGATGGACGGGACATGAAGTATGTTACTCAATTTAAAATTATTAGATGACAAATTTAACATGGAAGTGCCAACATGATGATTTTTAGACCTGTGCCATCACCCACGTGTACTTGATCAGGGCCATGATAGTCGGTGTGTTGGGACAGATTGTTGATGTCATGGGTGATGTGATGGGTGGCACCTGAGCCAGGGTACCAAGCAGGGTCAAAAGGAGAGGAGAGCTGGGGGCCAGCGACATAGGTAGCAGTCTGTGTCTGGGAGGAAGAACGCAGAGTAAGGTGAGGACAATAGAGGCGAATATGACCTGGTTGGTTACAGTGGTGACACACAATGGTGGAACCGATTTTCGAGGAGGGTGATAGGGGTTGGTTGGTAGGGGAAGTAAAGGTGGTTTGGACGAAGGAGCTTCACGCCATTGATTTTTGTTGCACTGAGAGTGACCGCCGCGAGAGTGCGATGAAGAGGACGATATATGATGAGGTCTCGGGTTTGCTGGGTGTGTAACAACATGGGCCTGTGGAATAAAGCTTTCACGAAGTTGTTGACGATCCAAATGAGACTCATGTGTGAGAAGCATGGAGTAAAGAGTATCCAGGGAAATATTTTCCGATCGTGTGGTAATGGACGTCACAAAAGATTGATAGTCAGAGCCAAGACCAACGAGCAGAGCATTTATAAGATCATTATCAGACAGGGGCTGACCAATGGCAGCCAACGTATCATGAATACGTTTGCCTTTTTGAAAATAATCATGAATAGACATATCACCTTTATTCAACTGGTGGAGATCATAACCAAGATTAAAAACCTTTGCTTTGGATTGAGACGCAAACATGCAATCGAGAGACAGCCAAACTTCAGAAGATGTGTGAAGACCAAGCACTTGAGCCAATATCGGTTCAGTAAGAGAAGACATAATCCAACTTAGTAAAAGGCGGTCTTGTTTATGCCATAAAAAATATGCAGGATTTGGTTCCGGAGATATTTCAGCAAACAAGGATGGATGAACAACAGTAGGTTCAGAGGAGGGAGATGGAACTGCAGGATCAAAGGTAACAAGGTATTTTGGAGGTGGGGGAACAGAGCCATCAACAAAACCGAGGAGATCATAACCTCGCAAGAGAGGAAGAAATTGACTCTTCCACAAAAGGTAATTATCAGTGTTTAGTTTCACAGAAATGAGATGGTGAATGTGATTAAAGGGAAAAAGAGGTGAAGAAATTGAGTTGGTATTGGGAGGGAGAGCCATGATGGGCGTAATGGAGGTGGGCAGAGTAAGCAAAAAAAAAAAAAAAATAGGCTCTTATACCATGTTAGAGTGTAACGAATGAAAGTGGAGAAATGTATTGCATTTTCATTGAGTTTTCGGGTGTACAGCTTTGTTGCTTTTCTATATGCATGTGCATGACTGAGTTAAGGATAAGATAATGTACATGTATGAATTTAAAACTAAACATATTCAGATGGATTTTGTTTTTGAATTTGAACTTTGGATGGGTTCATCTTTTTGTGCTCCAATAAAGGCCATGTATGATTCAGTAATTCTTCCTTGTGGGTGTTTGGAGTTTCGGTTTTCTGTTTATGGTTTGACTAGATTCTTTTGATTGTTCATTGAGTTTGATGGGGTTGTGTTTTGTGGGAAATTCACCATATATACCTGCACCCATGTAGATGTTTGTGTGTGTGTGTGTGCGCGTGCCTGTGTGTGTGAGTGAGTGAGTGTGTGTGTGTGACTTAGATTTTTTTCGTGGGTGTTTGGAGTTCAGGGAATCTGGGTATGATTTAAATGGTTTTCTTGTTGTTGGCTCTTAGTATTTGAGTTTGATGGTGATGGGTTTTGTGGGAAATTGTAGGTCTTGTTGTCTGTGATTGATGAACTTGAAGGGAGTGCAGATGGGTATTATGTGGTGGTCGGGGGGATCACTCCAACCCCTCTGGGAGAGGGCAAGTCAACTACTACTGTTGGTCTCTGTCAAGCTTTAGGGGCATTTCTTGACAAAAAGGTATTTTTCTTTACTTGTATTAGTGACCCTTTGATGTGTCTGTCTGAGTCAAGAGAGTTTTTCTGTTCTTTCCAGTGTCTTTATATGTGATTTTACAAATGGTGTTTGTGCTGTAGTCATTAGCCTTCCTAAGAATGTCATTCTTTATGGAGCCTTACAGGTTCCTGAACCCAGACTTATCCGGCAATGGTCCAATTTTGTTTTATTGTACCATTTTACTTAGGATGTCTCTAAAATATCTGAGTGGACTAGGGGAATAAACAGAAGAAACGAAATAATTAAAGAAAGTTCTTGCTAAGGATGTCCCTGAACCTTTATGGTGTTGCTAGTTCACATGGGATTGTTCTCTTGGATCAATCACAGATCCAATTGGTGCACTTAATTAAGATAGGTTTATATACTCTTGACTTCTGATAGGAATCTTCCTTACAACTAAAAGACCCAACTGCTTAGGTTTGGGTTACATGCTAGCGAGGTGTTTTTTGGTCCCGTCTTCCATCTCAGTAAAACTCTTTCTCCATATAATCGAAAGGAATTGTAGTTTCCCACGTCTGTGCGTTGTTAAGTTTCTGAGTGGATTGTGGAATCCTGTGGAACTTGGCTTCTTTTGCTTGTGCTTTGTATCAACTATGTTTCTCAAGTTCTCTTGGTTGTTTCTACAAAATCCTTCCAAGTTCGTCATGATTGGTGGAACAATAAATAGCACAATTGGGTACTTGATCCCGTTGACTGGCAAGGAAGATATCAAATAGAAGGCAATTTTTTGAAAGCTGAATTTTTTTTTACTTTTTATGAATTTTGAGGGTTTATGGTTTAGCATCCATGAAATGACCTTTAGTTGTTGTTGCATTAGGATTGACAGACGTTTTGTTTTTTAGATGCGATTTGTTTGTTTCTGTTTTCGCCAACTGAGTTGGTCTTTAAAGCTTTTAGCTATTACCTGTTAGTTGAGATCATAAGTTGAGGCTTTTTCTCAACGCTGGTCCTGTCAATTCTGGGTTATTAACAGCATGGGCTCAGTGAGAGGTGCTAGATCTGACTAAATTATCCCATATATGATCTGTTTCAGTTCACAAGAGCTCTTTTTTTGCGCACGCCTCAATGAGATTGCCCACTGATGTTCCCTGGTGTTAGCATGTAGTTGGCTTTGAATAAACAATTCTAATTTTCTCCTAGGCTCTTCCCTAGAGGAAGTGATGAGCTGCTACAACAGTGGTCCTTCTTGTCGTCACATTGTTCAGTGCAAGTGGCGGTCATCAGATGATAGGAAGTTGAAGCAGAGAGCTTCTAGCCAGCAATGAAGAACATTTTGATTGGATAGAAAAATATAATTTCTATGCTGACCGGTCCAGTTTGAGTATGCGCCTTCCTTGCGTTCTGATAACCATCACCCCCTAACCATAAACGGATAAATCAAATTCACCAGACAAGAAACTGGACACCCGCCACTTGTTGCATCGAATAAATTGGCAATTTGGCATACATGTGGGTTACACCAATGCCAAAATTTTTTATCATTAGTCACAATTCTATGGTGTTGCAAAGTTTTTATGGAATTTCCAACCAATTACTGGATCAAAGACTTGGCGAGGCTCAGCCTATTTTGAGAACTTTGAGCGTACTGTCACGGACCAATTGTTTGGTGTGTAATGCCACAGCGTTATGCACTTGGCTTTACATCAACCCACATTGCTCAGTGGGATCTATTGGGAAAAGGCTTCATCCTTGTGGAATGTCCCTGGGTTTGTGAAACTGCACTGCTGTTCATAAGGGCTGACCAGATGAACCTCGCGTTTTGAGAATTTTTGTGCATATCTAAACTGCAGCTTTTGTAAAGGAGCGCTACAATTCTATCCACGTTTTGGGTATGCTGCAAAGTAGGTAAGTAAACGAATTGAAATTAACAAGTTCGAATTTTCTCTCTCTTTTTGGTTTGATGACATTCATTGCATAAAGTTGTTCTGAGCAGTGTTTTCAATTGAAAGTTTAATATCCTCAGAAGAATATTGAATTGCAATATTTTTTTGGATGCTGTATAGATGCTACAATGATTTTCTCTTTTTGGCTAAAGAAGCATGTTGGTGCACCTGAATCCTTACATAAAAAATGTTGAGCTGACTTGCAAATGTGGAAAGTAAGAAATCAAAATTACCCAGTTGCTGGGTCGCCATGTGCTTGTGCACAATTGTGTTTCTTGTATTTTTTTTTTTTTTAACCTTGGACAGTCGATTTTCGTTTCCGCACTTGCTGTTAGGTTGTTACCTGCCTCCGCCAACCTTCGCAAGGGCCAACTTTTGGAATCAAAGGTGGTGCAGCAGGTGGTGGTTACAGTCAGGTAATTCCGATGGATGAGTTCAATCTTCACTTGACAGGGGATATCCATGCAATAACAGCTTCAAATAACCTTTTAGCTGCCGCCATTGATACAAGAATCTTCCATGAATCCACCCAAACTGATAAGGCTCTTCTCAACCGGTTATGTCCCCCTGACAAAGAAGGCAAACGCACCTTTAGTAACATAATGTTTAGGCGATTGAAGAAACTTGGTATCTCGAAAACCAAGCCTGAGGATCTTACACCGCAAGAGGTCAACAAGTTTGCTAGGCTTGATATAGATCCTGATTCCATCACCTGGAGGAGAGTTATGGATGTCAATGATCGCTTCTTAAGGAAAATTACTGTCGGACAAGGCCCTGAAGAAAAAGGAATGGTAAGAGAAACAGGGTTTGATATATCGGTTGCTAGTGAAATAATGGCAGTCCTAGCACTTACAACTTCTCTTGCTGATATGAGAGAGAGGCTCGGGAAAATGGTGATTGGAAATAGCAAGGCGGGTGACCCTGTTACTGCTGATGATCTTGGTCTTGGAGGTGCTTTGACAGTATTAATGAAAGATGCCATAAATCCTACTTTGATGCAGACTCTTGAAGGAACTCCAGTTCTTGTTCATGCGGGTCCTTTTGCAAATATAGCTCATGGGAATTCTTCTATTGTTGCTGATAAGATTGCGTTAAAGCTAGTGGGACCGGGTGGTTTTGTGGTCACAGAGGCAGGCTTCGGTGCTGATATTGGCACTGAGAAGTTTATGAACATTAAGTGCCGTTACAGTGGTTTAATGCCTCAGTGTGCTGTTATTGTGGCAACTATAAGGGCCTTGAAAATGCATGGGGGAGGGCCACAAGTTGTTGCTGGGAAACCTCTCGACCGTGCCTACCTTACTGAGAATGTGCCTCTTGTTGAAGCTGGCTGTGTGAATTTGGCCAGGCACATATCAAATACAAAGGCCTATGGTGTAAATGTTGTTGTAGCTGTGAACATGTTTGCAACTGATTCTGAAGCGGAAGTAAATGCAGTTAGGAACGCAGCATTATCAGCTGGGGCATTTGATGCTGTGCTTTGTAGTCATCATGCTCATGGTGGGAAAGGAGCGGTATGAGTTTCTCCATTTGTTTTGTTTTTTCTGGTTCCCACCATTTGCTTTGTGGCTGGTATCTATAGTGCAGTTAAGTAAAAATGAGGTCAAGAAAGAGTAAGAAAATGAAATGAACTTATGCAAGTCACTTGAACGATGGCATGGATCTGCAGTAGGAAAAAAAAAATTAAAAGTTTAATAGACGCCTCCTTCCTAATTTTTCCCCATTTGATTGACAAGTTTCAGTTTCCAAAATAACCCTTTCATAACTGATGAATAACAATGACATCTTAATATCCCGCTGCCGCCGCCAGTGACCTGACCTCCGCTGCCACTGGCCACCTCGGCATGTGCCACCTCCATTTTAGCACTCAAATATATTGCTTTATGGGGAAAAAAAAGAAAAAGAATTTTGGTGAGTACCAGAAAACAATGCTACAAATTGGATGGGCTCTCTGTAAGCTACATGCTAACGTGTAACATTTTGTGCACTTGGAATGTTAAAGGCAAGACTCGAACGTCTTGACATTATACTTTACATATGAAATTGGGATGAAATTTTGTAACAAAAATAGAATGTGCGACATAGTTTATGTAAGGGACGAAGTATATGGTAAGTAATTATTTTGAAAAACATATTTTGCATCATGAAGTGTTATAAATTCTATGTTACATGGACTCTTCCAAATGCGTGAAGTACCTGTGTCGGACACTCAACACTTGGACATGGGCATAAGATATGTGTCAGACACATCTCATAGGAGATATCGCTATGAACAATATATTATAGTGTTGTCGTTTAATTCCTTATTGCTTGTAGATGAGACAAGGTCTCAATTAAAACCATGTGCGTCACATAAAACACCATTTTTCCTTGGAAATAACTTAAAAATAACAAGAGTACGAACATTTTTCTGTATCCCCGTGTCTTGTGTTTCAAAAATTAGATGAATCTAATAGTTGGACACGTACCCACCTAGACACTCGTACCGAGTCCATGTGATACAACTATAATTGGTAACTTTCATTACCTCCCTGTCTTGCAATTGTCTCTATCACTTTGTCCAGCAATTATCTTTTCTTGCACTGATTACGGTGTTTGATCATAATCAACACATCTGCGTTTTGTTCTCTCTCTCTCTCTCTCTCTGACACACACACGCACCCGCTTATGCACACACGCACTCTCACGCATGCATATGCACACACAGAGACGTCGTTCTCTATGAATTTTTTGATGTGAAGACATTTATAAAAGTTGAGAGTTGTAAGGACTCGAATAGTTCTTTATAAGGCTGACATATGGGGTTAATATTGCTTCCGCAAATTGGTGCTATTCCCCTTAACTCATTTTGGTGGAAAAGGCTTTCCTGCTACTAGACAAGGATCTGAGGGTGGCAGTGGGGTGGGATGTTGACGGGGTTGGGGTAAGTACGAGTCAGTCTTAAAAAGGTCAACTGACGACATATGAGCACATCCTTTGTAGTCATTCGAGTCCTTATAACAAGACACACATGGGACGACTTGTTCCCTGCCACTTTTAAAATTTCTTCGCATTTATCCCTATTCATGGTAGTCGACAATTGCCTCCAGCAATTACCTTTTTTCCTTACAAGGTGCAAAATGTACTATGTACCCATTGGTTTGTTCCTTTAACTCATCCAGTGTCATAGTTATCGGTATACAGCCTTGAGATAGATCTAACTCTGTTCATTGAACACATGACCTGTGAACCAGGTTTGACATTTGCGCCAATTCCTACTAAAAATCATTTTGGAAGTTATCATGGAGGGGGTCAAAAGGCCCCATAAGAGAATGCATGTAGACCACAAGCGTGGACGTAACAGCGACGTCCTTGCAAGTAAACTGGGATTATGCATATTATTTAGCATTTAAAGCTTTTCTTTTCTTAACATTTAAGAGACTTGGACAATATGATCTTTGATTAAGTACCAAACTAGGGTTTGGGGCACAGGCAATGCCTATGCAAACACAAATTACAATTTTGCTTGGTGAATATATACAGAAAGGAAGAACATCACAATAGATCATATCTCTAGTAGAGATGGTGAGAGAAAATCGGGATAAAAGGACTTATAGGTATTTAGAAATAGATGGAGAGAGAGGTGGATAGTGGGGCTAGAAAGTAAGAGAGCATTAATGACCATTGTTTAAATTTTTTAGGTGATGGGTAGAGTGGTTTCACTAAAGTGGAATAAAGGATACAATTAGAAGCTCAAGAAAGGCTTTACCTTAAGGTTGCTCTCTCCCTCAATGGTGGTATAGATTTTATTTATGTATGATGGGCTTTTTGCGATGAATTACGGAATTTATCACAATGTTGAGAACATTCTTTCTTTCTGTTTTAAAAATCTCCCTGACATTAGGGTTTTTATTCCATATTTCCCTAGCATTTCTTGTTCTTTCTTTTCCCTTCTCTTCCGTTCATTTCTGAAAGTTCCTTCTGGTCCTCTGCTTGGCTTTTTCTTGATTCTGAGTTCACTTCCATAGACATCCAAAAATTTAATCATGACTGCCTTTGACATTGTTGTCTTCTTTCTGGCTGGCCTATAGCTGTCAACAACTCGACCACATAAGCAGAACAGAGGCAATCGTTATTGAAGACATGAGGACTATATCATGCTGTAGAGGAAATATAGAATAAAGTGCGAGTAAACTCGCAAGGCCTGTTTGCATCTGCCTGCACCATAGATTGTGAAGGGGTGAATGCTGCACAGGCTGAAATCTCCCAAAAACAACTGGATTAGCAGCATGGATTCATAGAGGGTCATGATCCTTAACACTCCCAAGATTAGATACTACTGGACTGTCTCCAATACTTACTAGGCACTTCCACGCATGCAATAATATTAATTTACTCTTATTTGCTTACTTGCATGTCATAACACCCTCAAAATTGGCAAATGTTATTACTTGCTAAGGATTACATTACTTGGGACTTTTTTCAAATACAGAGGGTAAATACTGTCAATCTACAATTTAGGCATTTCAATTAATATGCTTTATTTATATCCTATTTTGCTGAATTTGTCATTAGTGTGTTTCTATTACCTGCCTTTGTGCACAGGAGGTAAAGCAGTAGTGAGCTTTTTCATTTTTTAACGTTACACGTGTTTTGTCATTTTCAGGTAGACCTGGGCATTGCTGTTCAGAAAGCCTGCGAAAATGTGACCCAACCCTTAAAGTTCTTGTATCCCTTGGATATTAGCATCAAAGAGAAAATAGAAGCTATAGCTAAGTCATATGGTGCCAGTGCTGTTGAGTACTCGGAACAGGTAAACTTTCTTTGCTTTCTCACTTTGGTATGTCTTCTCGAGAATCTCCTACTTGTTCCAGAGCAACTAGAAACCTATTTGGTCAAATACCTTGCGACAAGCTTCTATTTTCTGTCTGCCTGATCAGTGTTCTATATGGATAATAACGGTATTATGAAAAGGGAATATTATATGTGATTTTGGCACCTCTCTAAACTCTGAGTGGCGTCTCTTACTTGGTTGCACAAGCGTGAGTTTGTTGGAGACAGAGCGGGTGCGAGGTTTCAGAGCGGCGGCACTACTATAGTGGGTTTTGGGGTGGGAGCGGGAGCAGGAGCAAGTTCAAGATTCAGGAGCAGGGTTCCAGGGTGAGAACGTGACTATAATTGAAGAAATCCTGATTGAAAATTGAATGTTGAGAAGTAGCGCAAGATTGGTGGGGAGTTTGAAATAACCGGAGTCGTTAAAGTGTGATCTGGCTCTACTCTTCCTTCCTGATATTTATAAGCTATACTACTTTTTGGTTGAAAGTATATTCGGCTTCATTTTTAGTTTGATCATTAAAGGTGTAGAAAGTTATTTTGAAAGGAGAAACTATGTTGACCAACTAAATCCCGGTGCTAAAAGTACCACTAGTCATCCTTCAAATGCCATTCGTAAAGCTCCTCATCCAAGAGACGCAAATTGTGGACCTTTATGTGAATGTAAATAAAAGGGTATGAGAGAAGGAGTCTTAAAAGGATCTACAATGCTAAAGGCTTCCGTTAGCCTTCTACCTTTTTTTCCTCCAATAATTAAGTTAGCCTTGTTCTTGACATAAGTTTCATTGTCTTGGGACTTGTAGGCTGAGAAACAGATTGAGATGTACAGTAAGCAAGGATTTTCTGGTCTCCCGATCTGCATGGCAAAAACACAATATTCATTTTCGGACAATGCATCAGCAAAGGGAGCTCCAACAGGGTTTATCTTGCCAATCAGGGATGTGAGGGCAAGCATTGGAGCTGGATTCATATATCCTCTAGTCGGGAGCATGAGTACAATGCCTGGGCTTCCAACAAGACCATGCTTCTACGACATTGATCTCGACACCTCTACTGGAAAGGTTATCGGGCTTTCTTGAAAATCATATCAGCTCTGTGAAGTAGGGACGGCTCTTTAACCGGACTATCTGCATAGGCAAAACTATTGGTAGGCCTATTGAGAATGGCCATGTTAGAGCTCTCTTCCCCATTATGATCCTCAAAAGCTGGTATCGCTTCTTTGCCCATATTCTGTTCTTAAATAACATGATTGAGGATGGAAGCCAAAGTTTCTGATGAAGTTATTATACTCTAGTTAACAGTTGTTGAACCTTAGCGGTTATGTACACTGTATTTCTTCATAACCGAGCTCCCTTATAGGGAGTGGACGCTGGACTCATTCACACGTAATTGAACTTCACGTACACATTCTTGAATTGTTATGTATCAGACTTCTCAGATAGAAGAATAAACATGCGTCGTCTTAGCTAGGAATTCTGGTTGAGTTTAACTTGCATTGCAGCAAATTTTCGCATACAAGTACCTGCAAACGAAGTTGTGAAGCCCATGGTCCTTGAACTATCGCTAATTCAAGTTATTAGTTGATTTAGTTCTTTTAAATCCTCATATTTGACCAAATTGGCCATTCAGACTACCCTCCAATACCTTTGTCACAAAGTTGCAACTCTACCAGTGTACATTTCCAGTGACGCTGGTGTTTTGGACGTGAGGATGCTGCTAAACCATGCCCTGCAGTAGAAGTTTAACTGAAGTGTCGAAATTGGCCCAAAAAAAAAAATAGTACATAGGCTTAATTGGTTAGTGAATTGAGGGGCATTCTGTATTTGTCCAAGTTCCAAATGGCTTCAGCACCATGTACTACCTTAGAGAGCATGGCAGTGAACCATGGTAGGCACCGGGGACTAGGGACAGGCCTCTGCACAGTGTAAACTCTTCCAGTGCTGGTCGAACATCGATGGTGTTCTGACCCGTCAATTGTTAAAGGGAACGTCTATTTTCACATCTTATTTACTTTTTCACAGCCTTGTTTTGCTGTTACAAAGTGCATTAACGACACAACATTAGTTGTTTGAAGACATTTGAGGATGTGGAAAAGCATATCAGGGTGTCAAAATAGACATTCCCAAAAACATTACGAGAACTTAACCAAGATACGACCATAATATGTTTTGCAAGTAGGGGCTTGCCAGAAATTTCAGTGTCTATGGCTTCTTTGCTTGTTACAACCTCAGTCCAAGTACATCATAAGAGAATATGAGCATTCAAAAAAACAGATGCTCCATATTCTTCGGCTAGCTTTTTTTTTTCTTTTCCTTGAGTGAAGAGTAGGAATATATACCAAGATTAACAAATGGAGTAACAAAACATGCTCAGAAAGGCAAGTAAAAGACTTACAAATGACATTTCCATCAAATAGGAATTGCAATAAAATAAAAATCCACAAACAACGATTGCAAAAAATAAAAACAAACGATAAAAAATACATAAAACTTATAACTAATACGACCATTTTTTCTTTTTTTATGGATAAGTCATAACGAGCTAACTACTAGATAACAACTAACTAAACAAGATAAATACTAGCTAAAAAATAAGATAATACCAAACTAAATCAGCCAATCAAATACAAACAAACCACACCACACTGCCACCCAACGCTGCATCGTTGCCTCGATCCTCGTGCACCCAAGTCGGCGCCGGAATCCCCGCTTCTCTGGCCATCTCACCACTGCCAAGCCCCGCTACATCTGCTTCCAACCGAAGTAACCTGCCAAAAACCTAGATTGTGACTAAAACCTCGTCCTCCTCAAACCACCGTCGACCACCTACAACAACCACCTCCGAGTTAGTATTGGCCAAAATACAACCAAAATCAACAAACTACTAAAGGACATACATTGCTCCACCTCCAATTGCACCAACAAACCAATCTAGGGCCAGTGGAAAGGGGGATCAACTAGGGGGAATAGGGATAAAAAAATCCTAGAAGAAAAATCCTAACCTAGACTTACTAACCTTCTCAAAACCATGGAAGCTTAGCATCTAACCCCGACAGAGAAAACCGCTCATCTAAAAACCAAAGCCACCTAAGCAAAGGACAACCCCAACGACACATACCCTCACACCCTTTGGCCACCACCACCCAACCATGGAGCACCCAAGGAGGACCCCAACAGAAAAAACCCCCACTTCTAACTCCAACCAATCAAACGGCGCCAAAAAACAAGGAGGACTACACCGAACCAAGAGTGATCCAACGCATTGCCGACAATCGTCTAACTTGCCTTAGCCACCAAGATCCCCAATATAAACCCTAAATACAAAATTATATTCTAATCTACAACGTCACCACCCACCGGAAAAATCGGCGGTTGTGACGGAGACGAGAGATTGAGTGACAGAGAGCAATTCTCAGAACTGAAGAGGAGGAGGTGCATGTTACTTTTCTCATAATATTGCGTGTTACTTTTCTCGAGACTCTTATTCTTGGGCTAGCTCTATCGCCAAACTTTCAGGCATGTTGTTTTTCTTCTTGAACTAGGATCCTCTACTGTACAACACCTTTGTTGTAATGAAAAAATGACGTTTAATATATTGTAGTGACAAAAAAATGTCACTATAGATTTCAGCAATAGTATCAAAATATTTTTAGTGACAATCTTTTGTCACTAAAACTTTTACAACATAGATGTTGTACACAAGATGATTCTTTTCTTTTCATCTTTCTTGCAGCTTTGGACATTAGAGGCAAAATTGGTTCTTTTCTTTATGAAATTTGTCGTAGCTAGATGTAGCTCACTAGAGAAGTTGCATCGTTTTCCACATAGCACCACTTGCATTACGTGATTGTATTGAATCTAATTCATCCGCGGCATAAACGAAGGGCATGAACTTGAGGTTGGCACCCTACTCTTATCGACATACATTGGGGTGAAGAGGATAAGGAACGTAAAAAACAATTGGCTCGCAAATCTCGGCAGTAGAAGTAATTTCTTCGTGGCTACATAAGTTTGTTTACACATTTGGTGTCAAATCATCGACAAAAGCAACTGCACGAATTTTCGCTCCTGCTAGAGTCAGAGCAAACTTCGTGCAAACACCTTTTTCAGCCGAACGCAGTGTTACTAAAGCGTATTGGTGGCACTTTTAGCGACAAATGTCACCGCCAATTTTTGAAGTGTCGCTAAAGTGTTATAAATATGACAGAACTTTTCGATTTTGTTGATAAAGTTGGGAATTGGAGCAAAAAACTTTTCCAAATTCATCTCTAACTTTCTTAAAAGAAGTGCAGAGGTCCTGAGGATCTGGAGCAGAACCATGTCACACATTTGTGTAGAGCTTAGGGAGCTAACCAAAAAACATATATATGTGGGTGCGCCCTCTGCCTCTCTTCCCAAGCTTGCACTGTTCTCCTTTCCCTGCCTGCAACCCCATGGCCATAACAGGGGGAGGAACCCTCCACATCTCCACTTTCCAATCTTTCCAATAATAGGATCCAACCCCATATTCCAATCTTTCCAATTAGGGTTCTCATCGCACTCTGCCATGCAAGCTTCACCACGTACAACAAAAGGCATCTTCTCTCCCATAAGAACAAACGCCATCATCATGCCAGAGCTTAAAAAGACCATATTTCCATTCCCACTTACATTCAAGACACAAAGATCCATGACCTGTGCTTACCTCGTTACCTTCTTGTTCGTCCTTTGCACCATCTTTTTCGTCTTCAATAACCCTTCCCCCAATCATTCTTCCGTATGGTTCAAATCTATCTTCCAAAATAGATCTCAGTTTTCCACCCTTTTCTCTCATTTCTTTCCCAACACCACCACCACCACCCAACATTCCCATAACATGAATAATTCTTCAGATAATCAGAACGGGTCTTCCCAAGATTCTGAAAGTAATGCAATGGGCTTGAACCGTACGGCGAATTCATCTTCCAATGCTGCTAAGAGAGGAAATGTGAGGCAAACGGAGAGAGGTGGAAGTGGGGCTGCATCGATGGGGAAGGAAGAGATTGGGAAATGGTTGGATAAGATGGTTAATTGTAATCTTTTCAATGGCAGTTGGGTTAGGGATGATCAGCATCAGCTTCCGATGTACGAGCCTGGGTCATGTCCTTATATTGATGAGCCTTTCGATTGTTTTCGTAATGGAAGGAGGGATAATGGGTATGAGAGGTATAGGTGGCAGCCCAAGGCTTGCAACATCCCAAGGTAAGAAGCTAACATGGGAGTATTGAGTTTTTATGTCAGTGGTGGAATACAAATGTGTGTGTGTGTGTGTGTTTGAGTTGGAAAGAGTGAGTGTGTGAATTTCTTTCTATCCAGTTGTTTATGTAACTGTGCGAGTGGGTGTGTGCGTGTAATAGCAACTTGTTTTTCATCCGTCTGAATCTTTTTTGTGTTGACATTGTGGGTGTTGTGATATTAAGATTTGTTTCAACAATTGGTTTTGCAGGTGGAATGGCAAGGACATGTTGCAATTGTTGAGAGGGAAGAGGCTAGTTTATGTTGGTGATTCTTTGAATAGGAATATGTGGGAATCAATGATATGTATGCTTCGAGATTCAGCGGAAGACAAGAGCAAAGTTTATGAAGCCTCTGGAAGAGTCGAATTTCGGACAGAGGATTCATACTCTTTCCTATTCACAGTACATTTCTCATCTTTATTTAATTTGTGTTTATCTGATCGTTAAGTACTTTTCTGGCTTTAGGAACCGAAAATTGAACTAATTCTAAAGTAAGAAAGGGGGCATCAAGGTGCTATTGGTGCAGTTCCTCAACCAAGTTTGTGATTTTCCCTTTTCTGTTGAACAAACTTTATTGCTAATTGTGAGTTGGATGTGAGCAGGACTATAACTGTTCAGTTGAGTTCTTTCAATCTCCATTTCTGGTCCAACCATGGGAGGTACCAGATGCAAACGGAACAAAGAAGGAAACGCTTCGACTTGATCTAGTAGAGAGGTCATCGGATAGATACAAAAATGCAGACGTCCTTGTCTTTAACACAGGACACTGGTGGACACATGAGAAAACATCTGCAGGGTTTCTCTCTCTCTCTCTCTCACAATTTGTATAAAGGTGTACCGTTTTGGAGATTGTTAATACCATTAAATGAAAAATGTTGTCTAAATTTTGTAGGAAAGGCTACTATCAAGAAGGCAGCCACATCTATGATGAGCTGAATGTTTTTGAGGCATTTAGGAAAGCTATGACTACTTGGGCAAGATGGATCGATGCCAATGTAGATCCTATGAAGACCTTGGTATTGTTTAGAGGTTATTCAGCATCACATTTTAGGTAATTTGGCAATGCCATGTCCCTTACTTTGGTAATGCTGTCACCATCAACACATTGAGCTTGCGTTTTAGCGTACTGGAATAAATTCCTCTCTTTTCCCTTTTTTTTCAGTGGTGGGCGCTGGAACTCTGGCGGTCAATGTGACAATGAGACTGAGCCAATCGAGGATGAGAGATTTCTGTCGCTAGATGAGTATCTTCCGATGTTGGAAATGGTGGAGCGGGTCCTAAAGGGGATGAAATCACCAGTCTTCTATTTGAACATCACAAGAATGTCAGATTTTCGCAAGGATGCACACCCATCAATTTACAGAAAGCAAAATCTAACAGACGAGGAGAAAAAGTCACCACTGAGGTTCCAGGATTGTAGCCACTGGTGCCTTCCTGGTGTCCCTGATACATGGAACGAAATTGTGTACATGCAACTCTTGATGAGACAGAATCAACAGAAGAAATGGCAACAACAACTCAAAACACAGCCCCAAAGTAATCCATAGGTAATCTAGCAATACAGCTTCACGAAATATATTTCATTGACTAGCCTTCCATTCATTGGCCTCTCTGTGTTATTGGTTTCTACTGTTGAAAAGTGAGAATGGTAGCATGAAATAGCAAAGGAAAAAGGGGATGGGGGCTGTACCAATATTTGAGAGAACAGGCGAGATGGGTTCATATCTTTATTTGGAGATCATTGGTGAGGGGTTTTGGTCTCTCTTGTCTTCCACAGCACAAATAGCAATTTGCTGGTAGATGTAAAACCATCATGAAAGCATTCTGTAGCATTAAGGATTAATTTTAGAATATACGGAGGAAGGACACTGGCACAGTTTTTCTTGGCATTATTGGCTCTAGCCAGTTCATCCTTTCCAGTTCTTTTGATGGTTCATGGTGTCAAGAAATTTCCTTCATATCCTCGTGAATTTGATCGAATTTAACGTTATCGTTATTCGTAGCTACATTGTGCATGTTCTTCCTTAATTGAGACATCAACTAGTAAATAGCAGATGAGAGGTGATTTCCTTTTTATATTCTCTAAATGCTGGCCACTTATTACTACTCTATCAGAACCCTCCTGCAAAGGTTGCTTAAAACCCTTCCTGTCCTAGTGGTCACCAAAAGACCTCTATAAATTAAACCCTAAAAACTCTTTTTGTTTTGGTGATCAAATTTTAGTTTTAATTGTCTTTCAAAAGAAAACTACTTTGACGACACTGTATATGCAAAAAGGATCACCAAATTGGATTTAAATGGCCAGAACTCTCAAGGATACAGTTCTGCAGAAAATGCAACAGCTGGTTCTAGCTTCTGAAAAATAACATAAAAACAAAAAACACATAGCGTTTAGCTTTATATTGATTTCTCGTAGTTGAAGGACAATCATGTATGGAGGTTGAGGCTTTAGCTTTAACCAACATGCTGGAGGTCCCTGAATAGTGTAAGCTATGAATGAAACGAGTTTTAAGTTAATGAGTGCAGGATCTTTCTGCCTGAGGTTTTATCAGCAAACAGCCATGCATGATGTTTTGTAGTAGACAAAACAAAAAAGGAAAGAACCCAAGAAAACATAGGTATAATCTCAATGAGATTAAGTCCATTTACTCAGGTCTTGGTCAAGCATAAACTTCGTTAAAAAAGAATTATGCATTGAACAGAACAGACCATTGGTTTAGCTACTAGCATAGCAGTTGTCGTTTTTACACTATAGATTGTTTGCGAAGGTCGAAATTATCTGAAACATCATTGGGAGGGTTACATTTTGGATTCAAGGACAAAAGAACAGGGAATCTAATGCTAGGATGCAGATGTATATGTAGGATTTGTGCTCACAGGATGCGACGCTTTTTATGCTGGTCATCGACCAATCGCAATGCAGAAGTCATCGTTACATGCGTGTGTATACGAGATACTTGTAAACTCAATAGGAGATTCAGTAGCATATATATGCTAGTAGCAGGGAGAAAGAGGTGGCATTTTCGGTTTTGTGTTCGTAATCGCTTCACCAATTGTACCAGTGCAAGAAATATTTTGCCAAGAAAGTCAATTTTCTAGTTAATTTTGTTGATATCTGCCCATAACAGACCAAAATGTATTCTCATTTCCTGTATGATACTGTTCCTAGTCATTATATATGTTGATAGATTCCTTAACTCTATTTCTTCTTTTGTAGACCTGAATGTGAATATAACTATATACTTTTTGGCTGGTGTGAATCTCTTACATGGTATTTGCAGCTTTAAATGTCACATCTTGTTTACTAACACAAATCATTTTGCATTTTCTTAGCCACCTGAAGCCTCCTAAATGAAAATAATGTAACAGCTTTTAGAAATTTGAGAGTTAGAGTTGAAACTATTCTTCTGAGATGTTAAAGTGTTGGCAAATGGTCCTGTTCCTACCCATTAATTGACTGATCTCTAGATTGCTTCCCATGTGCTAGTTCATTTAATGGAACTTAATCTCAGATTCTCCTTGTAGACGATCGATGTCTGGAATTTTTTTAGTCAGGACACTAAGGGCCGGTTTCGTATTGCTTATGCTGTGATCACTTTTGCCATAAGCAGTCCTTCACATGCTTATGTAAAATGCAGATTTCTGTTTCTCGAGTCCAAAAAGCAAAAGCACCTATTGTTCTCAGACCTAAAAGCGCTTCTGAAAGAAATGCCAAACTGGGCCTAACCATGCCAAAGGAAATTGAAAGAGCTCAAAAAAGGGAATGGTGAACTGCAGCAAGATTGCAAGAAGTTTGGCGAAAATTTGTAAGCAATTATAAGGGGATTTTGTGAGCTTTATTTAACCTCTATCTGCACATGGAGGCTTGCATTTCAAGAATTTGCAGATTGTTCGCATATCAGAATGGATCCCTGCACCCTGAGTTTGGACACTTGTCAGGTGCCCTTTGTAGGGACGGTTACCTGTTCCTTCACTTGCATTGAAATCCGTAATATATTTTATCTTCTGATAGCACATTGACTTTTCCATCAGATTCCCTGTCTGTATGTGGCCTAGGAGTTAATATATAGTGGATGGAGTATCATCTGCTTGCTGGTTGAACTGTTAGAATGTAAGATACATGAGAGTTTGATTCAAGATTACCCATCCTTTCATGTAAGATTGTGCTATTTCGAGACTGGGATCCTCTGTACCAGAAAAATGTCGCCACATCATTATAGCGACAAAAACTATGACTGTAAATTTTAACAACGGCACAATACGCTTTAATGACAATCTTTTGTTACAAAAACCGTGACAATAGGGAAAGTGTACAACATATGATCCTTATACTTTGCTTTGACACATTTATTAGGAGATGGTAGGAGAAGGACAAAAGACATTCGTGTTCCTGCTGGTGAATTTGGATCGGGAAAAAAAGTTAAGAGCAATTTTGAGCATGAGTTGCTTGGGAGTAAGTATTGTATGATTCCGAATTTATAGTCCAGACCATTTAGGCCGTCGGATTAGCAAGGCAGGGGTAATAGGAGGAAAGGCTAATGAGGATGATAGATTATCTTATATCATATTCAACGGTCTTAAATAGTCAGGATGATTAGGTACGAATCACCCAATATCTTGTAGTTACTCTGAGGACCGGGTATGAAGATCTCTAGTTTTTGTAGGGAGGTGGGCTATGTGTGAAGAAATGGAGAGGTCCATAAAGCAACGAGGCTAAACATATTCTGATGGGTCAACGTGTGTTACAATTAGGAGCGGAGTATATGATGGCCCAGATTTTGAAGGAAGAAGGCCCTAAGCTATGCGGAATTGCACATTTTAATTATTGAACTTTCTTACTTTTTCTCTGAACTTTGACACCTTGTAAATCTTCTTAATTACATTATGAATTGGGTCGGTTCTTATACCCTGTAGCCTAATTTATGAAGTCGAAGACTACGATTATTGAAAATTTTCCAACATAAAGACAAGTGTGTCAATGTTTGCATTCTCCACCTCAGGATGACTTGGATGGTGTTAACCGAACCCTGTGGTACTTAACACTCGGTCATGGCATGTGTTTTGGTGAACAAAAAACAAGGTCGTCGGGTCCTCGTGCATTCATGAATGCAGACTGGCCGGTTGCACTAAAGATCAGAAATCCACAAGTAGTTTTGCAATATATGGGCAGTGTTAATAAATTGGGTCAATGGACCCATTATCCGCCCACTAACAGATAATGTGTATTTGTTAGTCTGGATAATTACAGTTAATTAGAGGATATTTATTGTAACGCCCCGATTTTTCGAAGCGTTAATTTCAAATAAACGAAGGTAGAAAACCTCAAAATATCCAAAAGTCTCCCATTGGGTATTCAGAGCATCTAAGAATAAGTCTTCAAGAAACATCAAAAAATGCCACACCGGCTTAAAACAGTTACATTGACCTCAATTACTCTTACAAGGAGCTCTAAAATAAAATCTAAAGCAAAATCTATTCGACAATAAATTTAACAGAAAAATCCTTCCCTAAAAAGCTTCTTACTTAGCCATGCCTTATAATTCCTTTGCACAGTTCCAAACACTGGCTGATAACCTGAAAGTAAAAGGGGTGAGCACAAAGCCCAGTAAAGATAATCGCACACACCCACCCACAGAGCACAAAGCACGCTATATCAATAATAGTACTTGGAGTTGATAAAGTACGATACCAAGGTGCATGGCGAGTACCAAAACCAATGCACTAATTTTCAATTCAGAAATCAGATTAGAAACAAGGTCAAATAGCTTGTACCAGCGGACAATACAATATTAAGTTCGAAACGTTTACATAAGCTCTGATAATGACATCTTATGTTTCAAAAAGACTCTAGTGAATTCAATAATACTTAAGATAAGTTCGAAAATATCTTGAAATAGATCAGATATCAAAATCTAAATGTTCAATCAGAACAAAGACGAAGACCACGAGAGCCATTCAAAAATGTGTCACGCGTGCCATCACTGACACGTGAAACAAGGTTCAGAAAGTAAGATCGCGATCTCTAGCTCATCCCGCTGAGCTAGCCCACGTTCCAATCCACGTGGGTAAGTCAGAAATAGATAAGTCACATACACTGTGACATGGCTCGCCAGATTATAAAAACATTTACCAAATCAACTTAATAAACACCAAAAGTTTGAAGCAGACAAAGGCATTCTCGTTCACACGATTCTACGCAGAAAGCTTATTCAAAGGAAATCAACGAATTCAATGAAATCAAAGAATTCTAAGGAAACGTTACTGAGCCTAAAAGTTCATCAAATGTTACTAAGATTTTGTAAGATGGTTCATCAAAGCTGCTGAAGAGTGTCAAACAGACTTTTACAAGTGAAACTTGCACTTTCAGAAAATAGATTTTACACCGATGAAACTTTCAGTTGAATTTGATCAGAAAATTTAGATTCTTAAAACATTAAGAAGAAGTTTAAGAGGATTTGATTTCAAATGTCCAAGATCATTAAGAACCAATGAGAAACAAATAAGATACAATAAATCGAAATTGGCTGACCTGAATTGGAAGAAATATAAGCATAACAATGTTTAGGTCTATTTTTAAAATCGATCACTCGGAATTTCTAAAAGAACAAAACTAAACATTTTTAGTACACTGCTTGAGGTTTTCAAAAAGTGTAAAAATACTGAAATTGGACAAGGAACGAAAAAGTTACGGACTCTTGAACGTGCTACAAAGATTTACAACAAAAAGATCACATCAAATCAATAATCGGAAGTATAAAGAACTATTTAGCGTAAGGATCAAGAATGTAATTAGGGTTCTAAAGAATCAATAGATCTCTTTAAAGAATCAATTAATTGATGAACGGATCGATAATCAGAAATTCGGATGGGGTAAATGCGTGAGAAAACCCTTACCTCAATTGCATAAATCAACTCCAAGTCTTGATCTCTTCAAACCAATTATATCAAAAACCCTAATATAAAGATACCCAAAATTTATATTAGACTCTATCAATCACATTAGCTTATGTAGGTTTTTACCACAAACCTCAATCCTAATATCAAAATAAGATCTTACCTCAATATAATGACCAAAATCTGAAGAGTATTCTTCCTAGAGATGTTTGGAGGCGCTTCGGAAGTTTAGGCTCCTAGGAATTATAATGTACATAAATCATCACCCTAAAAGGAATGTAATTATATTCCTAAACCAATAAGAATTGCAAAATACCCATTACGTCCCAAAATTCTCTAACTTTATAAATGGGTCAAACTAAAGCCCAAATTTAAATTGGATCATCTAATCCCAAAAGTATAACCTACTTTCCACAAAGAAAAACTTCAATTGATTTATAGGCCCACTATTTAATTCAAAGTCACAATACATTCTATTTCGTACTTACACAAGTATCCTGATAAAAAAATAAATAAAGAAAAATCTGGGGCGTTACATTCTCCCCCACTTAAGATAATTCCGTCCTCGGAATTGAGTGTTCTTTAATCATCAAAAGTAGCTTTTTGCCTTCCAACAGAAGTCATTACATTCCTCACACTGTAGAATGAAATTTCAACCTCGAAGTATTTATGACTTAACTAGCATACAAAATGTATTCAACTAAATGGCTCCACTCAGAATCCAACAAATGAAATTCTAATCCATCACGCTTCCACTGCGCTACTCTGATAATGCAATAAATCATGCCTTTGCACAATGCACCTAACAGAAACATGCTTAACTTTAAGTGTATGGTGTACCAAAGTACTAAACAATTCTCACATATGACTTGTACTCTATGAGATCCAAACTTTAGTTTTAACTTCCATTCGCTTTACCACCCGAACCTTATAATAACATGTCGGTGATAAAAAAATAAATTTGTGCCTATACGAAGCCACATATTGAGTCATCTATCTCAATACTCCCTTAATGAAATTTTGCTGGCAACTGAGACTAATTACTAACTAAAATTGCTAAAATTTTTGGCACGCTTTTTGTCCAATGCATCGCCAGATCATTAAACAACCTTTTAAATAGGATAATACTTAATCAAATTTCCTACACCAAATTCCATAATTCTATACCCAGAATCATATTACTACTTCAAAACACGATTACTCAAGACAGCACCAAATTCAATATTCCTATCCGTATTCCATTAACTACCAATGCCACAAGCTCAATGTCTAAGGCCTAAGTAAAACTGTAATGATGCAATGTCTATAAAGCTCACCAAATCAAAACCATGAGATCACCTAAAAATATAGATTTCTCCTATCAATTTTCACTAGCCCAACACAAAACTAACCCTATCAAACAACCGTTGAAGAATACCACTTTGATTTAGCAGTACATATAACCCATTTCAGTAAACACTCAACCATCATACTAGAGATTGCAAGTTGTAATCAACATACTTTCGTTACACACTTGATTTCTCGAATCAAACCAGTTCAACTATTACCAAGTCCATCACGAAGATATGTATTACCTTAAAAGGATTCAAAATCTGATGCTACACTCATAAGTATGGGGCATCCACTAACGGTAAAGCATGTAGGAAGCCTTTTGGAAAGGCTGTGAGAGCAACTCAACCACTTGAGCTAGTTCACTCTGACATATGTGGACCTATGAGTGTAAAGGCACGCCATGGCGCCTCTTATTTCCTTACACTGATAGACGATTATACGCGATATGGTTATGTGTATCTGATATCTCACCGCTATGAAGCTTTGGACTGTTTCAAACGCTTTGTAGCAGAGGTTGAGAATCAGAAAGAGAAGAATTTAAAAACTCTTCGCACTGACCGGGGACGCGAATATTTGTCAGATCACTTCAAAAAGTTTTGTGAGGAAAAAGGGATACGCAGGCAACTTACTATTCCTAATACTCCACAACAAAATGGTGTTGCGGAAAGAAGGAATAGAACATTGTTAGACATGGTTAGGTCTATGATGGCGCAAGCAAACCTTCCGATATCTTTTTGGGGGGATGCCCTTTTGACTGCAGCCTATATACTTAATCGTGTGCCTTCACAGTCAGTCAAATCCACCCCTTATGAGCTTTGGAATGGCCAAAAGCCAAATTTGGATAACTTGCGCCCATGGGGCTCAGCAGGTTATGTTCACAGTACTTCTCATAAGTATGGGAAACTAGGGCCTAGAGCAAAGAAGAGTATCTTTCTAAGGTATTCTGAAAACTCTAAAGGCTATGTGATGTATGGTGAACATCCAAATGGTGGAAGGACTGAAATAGAGTCCCGTGATGTCGATTTCATAGAGAGTGATTTTCCTAGCATTGGAGACGCGAGTAAGAATCTTGACCTCTATGAGTTAGAGGAGGTTGAACCCACTTTACCATCTCCAAGCGAAGGTGGGGAATTAGTTCCTCATCCGGTTGTCGCTGAAGATAGTGTAAGTGACCTTCAACCTAGTGGGAGTATCCCAGACAGTGGGAGCACACCACAAGGACCATTAGGTCAACAAGATTCTCAACTGCGTAGAGGTGCACGAGGAAGAGTTCCACGTCGTCGTTTTGAGATTGACGGAGAAATTCTTATGTGCACTCCAAATGATGAAGACGAGCCTACTTCTGTGGAAGAAGCCTTATCTTCATCTGCTAGAAATGAGTGGATGGCTGCAATGAAGGATGAGTTGAGCTCAATGGAAAAGAATCAGGTCTGGGAGTTGATTGACCTTCCGCCAGGGCGCAAGACTATTGGAAACAAGTGGGTTTTAAAAGTCAAGCGCAAGGCAGATGGGTCAATTGACAAGTATAAGGCACGTCTTGTGGCGAAAGGCTATACCCAACTGCGGGGTGTGGACTATGAAGACACTTTCTCCCCAGTGGTGAGATTTGCTTCAATTCGCCTGATCCTAGCTATTGTCGCCCAGCAAGATTTAGAACTTTTTCATATGTATGTTAAGACTGCGTTTCTCAATGGAGAACTAGAACCCAAGGGTTTTGAAGTCAAAGGACATGAGCGCAAAGTTTGCCGTTTCAAACGTTCTATATATGGTTTCAAACAATCGTCTAGGCAGTGGTACTTTAGGTTTCATCATGCCATTACCTCTATAGGTTTTGAAATGATTGAACAAGACCATTGCGTTTACGTAAAACGATCAAAGAAAAATATTCTAATCCTTTCTTTGTATGTGGATGACATTCTTTTAGCTGGGAATGACATGAGTTCCATTGTCGCCACTAAGCAGTGGCTGTCCTCAACTTTTGAGATGAAGGACATGGGAGAAGCTAATTATGTGCTCGGGGTTAAAATCGTACGTGATCGTTCAAAGAGACTTCTCAGTTTGTCTCAAGAGACATACATCAAGAAAGTCATTGAACGATTTTGTATGCATAACTCAAAACTCATAGACACTCCAATGGACAAGGCGTGTACTTTGACCACAGACCAATGCCCAAAGAATGATGAGGAAAAGAATCGGATGTCCAAGGTGCCTTACGCGGCTGCAGTAGGAAGTCTGATGTACGCTATGTTGTGTACGCGTCCAGACATCTGCTATGCCGTTGGAATGGTGAGTTGTTATCAGAGTAATCCTGGACCCGCTCATTGGAATGTGGTGAAGAGGATCCTTCAATACCTGCGTGGAACCGCTGATCTCGTCCTATGTTATCATGGTGGAGACTTGAGACTGAGAGGATTAGGGCGCTGATAGAGATAAGCACATATCCATTTCAGGTGGAGCTATCTCTTGGTGCAGCAAGAAAAAGTCTTGCATTGCCCTATCCATGATGAAGTCGGAGTATGTTGCTTGTTAAGCAGCAGTCCAGGAAGCTGTTTGATTGAGGTCATTCATACAAGCTCTAGGGGTTACAGCTCATAGAGATGAGGCTGTCGCTGTTCACTGTGAAAATACAGCTGCCCTAGATTTTGTAAAGGACCCCAAATATCATGCATAGGCCTTCGTTATCACTACATTAGAGCTTTAGTTGCGCAAGGAGAGGTGTCCATGAAACATATACCTATTGGCAGAATGGTGGCTGATCCTTTGACCAAGCCTATTGCTAGAGATGTTTTCCTTTCTCACATTAGGAGTATGGGACTCCGTAGGTTTTGATATGTTTATGGCATCTTATGTACTTGACATTTATTATATTAAATTTTCGTTCCTTGATTTGAGTTTATTTTGGAATGAATGGATAATCTTTGTGATTACATATGCATCCTTATTGAGAGTGTCACCAGGCTCGAATTGACCCACTCACACGGGTAATTCACCTTGGCGCTAAGATAGCGAGCAAGATGAGACATAATTGTCTTTGGCGCCAAGTGGGCGAATAAGATGATACAGTTTGTAATGCAAACATGTCGCCTTAGTTGGAGCTAAGATGAGACCTAAAAATGTAGGTCGATCATAGAGTATCTCCACAACTCTATGTAGCCTGTTTATAGCCGAATGTGAGATTTCAGGCAAGCACTATGAGAGTGACTGGGCTGAAAAACTCAGGTTAGGCGCTTGTACAGCGACTAGACTCAAATTCGTATGGCGTATTTTATACATTTATGTGACACGCCCTTGCGGGTTACGCCATAGCATGCAAATCATACTGCATGTGCTAAATGCAGACCGACAGTGGGAGTGATGAATGAATCCCTGCTTCGTCACTGTGTGAGCCACTTAGATCGAAATATGTTTTGATCCTATGTAGTACCCTTCTCACCTTAGACTATGTCATGAAGAGGATACTCAATGTCGCTACTTTAGCATGTACTCTTGGATCATGGATGATGCGGTCTCGCGGGGCATGTCTAGGAAAGCGGTTGGGTCTAATTGGAATGACATGAGGGCTTTGGGAAGAAAGTTCAATATTACATCATGTTGTGTGATTCATAGCCCGGGCGACTTTGTCGATTTTCGTTTCGATATAAGTCATGAATACATAACATATGAGAGGTTTAACACTGCTCATTATGAGGGATTTGAGAGTGTTTAATCTGGTGTAGTTGAACTATCTGGGGTACATACGAGATTTATTGGAGTGATGTATTGTGTTAGTTTGGTGATAACTTAATACAATACTCCTCAACTGGACATCCTTTCTCGTAGGTCGCACGTTCCATTTCCTGTATGAGGAGATGAGTGGACGAGAAATAAAGAGGGACTGTACGATTTATTTGCCCTGTGTGTGGGCGAGTGGGAGCTGTTAATAAATTGGGTCAATGGACCCATTATCCACCCACTAACAGATAATGTGTATTTGTTAGTCTGGATAATTACAGTTAATTAGAGGATATTTATCTCCTAAGTGTTTGAGGTAAATACATCTTTATCTCCTAAGAGTTTGAGGTAAAGTCAGTCTCTAATTGTATCTCTATATAAAGGCTAGAGATATCTCAATAAGTCAGAAGTCATAGCAATAATCCCTCTCTCTATGGCACTCTCTCTAGAGCAATCACCAAGCTCTAGGATTTGGTTCGTGGACGAAGAACTCGACTCTAGTAGCCGTTTTCGTACTTACGATAAAGATCAAGCGTGTTGGAGGCTCGTAACAACAATGATCCTACATCGGAATTTTCGGAGACTTCATACGGTATGTTTCCGAACCCACTACGTTATGTGGTAAGCGTAATTAAATCGTTTCAACAGGCAGAAATCTCATCTCCTGGTCGCCTTGCAAATAAAAATCGTCGCTTGTTCATCTACTAAATCCAATTATAAAGCCAATTATTGTGCTGCTGAACTCGCTTGGACGCATTCTCTCCTTATGGAACTTCGTTCCCCTTACAAAAGCTCCAGTCCTATGGTGCAACGTCTCGTGCTACCTACTTGTCGACCAATCCCTTTTTTCATGTCCGAATGAAGGATATCGAGACAGACTTTTAATTTTTCATGACAAAGCCTGTCACAAAGAGCTCCATGATCGATTTGTCTTAAGATCAAATTGCGAACATTTTCACCTAATGTCTCTGCTCTGGCACACAAGGTATCATCTTGAAAGACAAGAGTAGATCATATGCCTCGTTTATGTTAAAAGCATGTGCAAATGTTTCTAATGGTTCAGATAGGATCTGATTTTTTGACATAGCAAGTTAGCCTATGTATGTTACCACAATGCATGAATTTGTCAAAGCCTTGACAACTGCCTTATGAAATCACGAACACTTGGGCATCCTTGTTCCTACCAAAATTGTTTCTACAGTTTTCAGTGTTTAGTCTTAGATGAAGTATCATGCCCAAAACTAAATAAAGGATCTCATAGGCTTCGATACGAGTTTTGATTGGTATAAGAGCAATGATACAAGGGAAGTATTTTGCATAGAAGATGACACCGCTGAAATTATTTCTACACTGGAGGTTAATTTCTCAAAGATTGGTCACATTGTAGACGAAACTAAGAAAATGGCATCTTCTTTTCAAAAGGTTCATATGTTACAAGTTAAGATAAGGGTAAATTACACTAAAACCTCCTGAGGTTTGCCAAAATTACACTCCACTACCGCTATCTTTAAAAATTACCCCCCCCCCCCCCCCGAGGTTTGTACCCGCATTACACATAACTACACATATTTAACGGCAGGTCCAACACCGTGAAAACATTCCCTAACACACTACTTTATGCAATTTTCATACCCAAAATACCCCCCCCTTTGTTCTTTATAAAAACCCCGCTATTGACCCCCAAGCCCATTTCTAGATCCAAATGCTCAATTCTGCAAATTCTTCTCTCCATAGCCAACCAAAGAGAGATGAAGGTGAGAAACAAGGGAAAAGTACACCCATCTCTTTCATCGTCATCGCCGCCACCACCATCGCCGCCAAATGTCGAGGCTTTTTCCGTTATGAACCTTTTACCGGCGGCTATCTTGGCGCTGGTCTCAATCCTCTCCTTGCAAGACCGTGAGGTCCTGGCATATGGCATACATGATTACCAGGTCAATGAAATCCACCAATCCAGCCACTGTTTCTGACGAAAAGAAGAAAACCCAGAAGAAATCCGACATGCCCCACAAGCCCTCCGTGTTCGATTGCAAGTGTTTCGCTTGTTACACGAGTTATTGGTTCTGGTGGGACTCTTCGCCCAACCACGAACTCATTCACCAAGCCATTGAAGCCTTTGAGGACCACTTGAGCAACGACGAGTAGCCATCGAAGAAGGTGAGGGGCAAAAAGAGGGACAAAAGTGGTCGCTTTGACTTGGTTAGATTTGCCGACATCACTTCGTCGGATGGAAAGCCCGGTGCGGCGACGGTGTCGCAGCCGGAGAATAACGTCATTCAGGTGGCTTCGGCAGAAGAAGATGCTCGTGAGACGTCGGAAGATAGTGGCGCCGGTAAAGGAGAAGGCGGCGGTGGCGGCGAAAGGTGGTGCGGCGGTGAGTGGCCACAAGGGTTTGGCGAGAAAGGTACTGTCGGACGTGTTAGGGCTGTTCAATCCCCGTCTATAGGGGCTTTGGCTTTGGAGCTTAGAAAATGGAACTCCTCCTAATGAATTTTGTCACTGTTTTTCTCCAACATCCGATTTTTGTGGCGTTTTCCGGCGAGATGTCACTTTCCGGTCGATATAATAGTCAAAAAGTTTTACTTTTTAAAGAAAAAATTGGATTGGATGAATGAATTTCCTTGTTTAAAATTTCGCTTAGTTGCTAAGCATTGTGAGTTGGTGAAATGCAGGACAATGGAATAGACTCTGTGACTTTGCAATTTACCTTTTTTGACTGATGACCTCTTTGTTTGTAAAGAAGAAGATAAACAGTCTGAGGGGCATTCATGTCTTTTTGCATTGCAGCATTACACCGTAAGAGAAAAAGTTACTTTTTGAGCTGAGTGTAATTTTTAAATATAGCGGTAGTAGAGTATAATTACATAAAACCTCAGGGGGTTTTAGTGTAATTTACCCTTAAGATAACTGGGAATCATGTTGTCGTTCTTTTGCAAGAGAATCGTTATTTGCTAATGGCATGGATATTGGAGGGATGTGGCACATTTTGTGGTGCCTAGCCTCCTAAAAGTATACCTGGTTGAGTTTTCTATCTTAATAAATCGATTCTTCATAAAAAAAAAAGAAGGCAATAAAGTTTAGATTATAGTGTCAAAATTTCCATCTTAGGTTAGCTAAAAAAGGTAAATGGTGTAGGGAACTACTCCGGAAATACTTTCACAGCCAAAAAATGAAATGAGGTAGTTTTCATTTTATAGGAGATGCACCAGCCAATTTACTATCCCTTAATGGGTGGTGCGTGTTATTTGCGTATTACTTATGTTCCAAAATAACGAACAAAACGAATCAATCTCGATCTAAAATTAAAGCTAGAATCCATTTAAATAATGAGCCAAACTTAAAAACTATTTACCTATTCATGAACATACTTGTAATAGGCTATGAAGTGTAATATGTAATGGTTTCTAGGTCTTGGTTAAGCATATGAAATTTTGCTAAGGTTTGATTTGTGTAATATTGAAGAATTTTGACTATAATTAATGGAGTCGTTTGACATAAGCTTCTTAGCTTTCAAGCTCGGCTCATTTGTCAAGCAAGTCGATCTACCACAACATAAACGCGAGTTCTCGTTGGATTTTGCAAATAAAAAATATATCACAAAAAAAATATGTGCAAGTTAATACCAAAATCACATACCATAAGCGGGAGAAAGTCGGAGTAGCAGCCGGAGAAAGGGCCGGCGGTATTAAAGATGTGGTGGCCGAAGGCAGTGGAGATCGATCTAGTCCGTCGCTAAAGACCAATTAAATATTATCTTCGAGGGAAAAAAAATCTGTGAAAAATAGGGAAAATTAAAAAATCCAAATTTGCGATGGATTAATCGTTGCTAAAAGTCCGTCGCTAAAAAATATTTTTCTTGCAGTGATAACCTTTTAAAAGCGAGAGAGTATGAAAAAATTATAGTGAATTGAAGTAAAGGAAAGGCCTGACCTACTATTTATAATGCACGGGTATGATATATGGTAGTAACAGTCAAGTAGACCAAAAAGACACCATTTAGACTTTCTAAAGGAAAAAAAAAAATTGCTCAAGAGATGAACAGTCACAACTCTTTGAACGCATTTAGGTTTGTTTCACTCCGATTACATAATTTGTTGCACCTCACGCGATAAGACCGGTTTTCTATTAATAAAATAACAAAGCTTATCACCATGATCAGGATCCTCTGCTGTAACCATGGGTTACAGCAGGGGTGTTGTCCCCATTGTTGTGAGAGGGGGAAGAGAGAGAGAGGGTAACCATGGTTTGCATCCCCTCTCTCTCTTCCCCCTCTCACAACAATGGGGACAACACCCCTGCTGGATTACAGCAGGGGATCCTGATCCCAAATAGCCGTTTACTTTAAAGTAAACGGCTAGTGGGGAGAAATTTCCCCCCACTAAGCTATGGGGAATTATACACTTTTTAACTCTTGAACTTTCTTGTCTTTGATAAACTTTTACACCTTGAATCTTCCTAACTACCTTATGAAGTCTTTTTGCAAATTGTCCAACATCACTGTCACTAGACAAGACTTCTCTTTTTGCAGTTAACAAGGTCGTCGGATCCTCATGAATTCATGACTGCCGACTGGCCGGTTGCACTAAAGATCAGAAACCCACGAGTAGTTTTGCAATATAAGGGCGAAAATCTCATCTGGTCGCCTATGTAACGTCGTTTCATTTTCCCTTACAAAACTCCGGCCCTATACGGGTGCAACGACGTTGGTGCTACTTACTTGTCGGCCAATCCCGTCATTCATGTCCAAATGAAGCATGTCGAGATAGACTCACTTTGACCCTGACAAAGTCCGTCACAAAGAGCTCCATGATTACTTCGTCTTAAGATCAAAATGCGAACATTTCACCGAATTGAATGTCTCTCGCACACAAGGTATCATCTTGAATGACTGATGTTTTGACCTAGCAAGTTAGTTTGACTTTTCTATTTTCAAAACCCTTGTCTAGTTTGACTTTGCTATTTTCAAAACCCTTGTCTAGTTTGACTTTGCTATTTTCAAAACCCTTGTCTTCTATAACAGCAATGCATTAACCAACTCTTTACCATTCTCTAATATGACCAAAAAATTTCTTTTTAAATAGTAATGTCGCCAATTTCTCCTTTTTTTTCTTCGAAAATAAGTTGTGCTCTTTAGCTGAAATCCATCAAAAAGCAATCGTATATATTTTATTGGGCTGTAATACAGTTTTTCACAATTTTGAAACATAGAAAAAAAACCTCAAAATAAAAACACTTGCAGAAATGCGACTCTTAAGCATTCATCACCAACATGAACAGCTCCTTAGTTGACCTTCTTGCAGTCTGACCTGATCTCTCCATTGTTTCCTGTCAATGGACTTATGTTTCCCATATTGATCATGGACGGGCCAAAGCTGTCAAAAAACGCGCTCTGGCTATTGCCAAAGCTGTTTACAATTGCGACAGTATCAGCTCCACTGGTCGAAAACAGATGTTGATCCGATTGAAGAAGGCCGCGGTTGTTCTGGAGATTGGTGAAGTAATTGTTGTCGAAGCCGTCAGGGGTAGAAGGATCCAGATTGGTTATAGTGTTTCCATTGCCGCCGTCGGGGCACGTTTGACGAAGCGTTTCCAAGTATGTTGTGTCTAGGGTTGGGTCTGGATTGCCGGTGCCACTGAAGTTGTAGAGGCGTGGGCTGAATGTGATGCATCTTGCCCTTCCAAAGGTATGAGCACCTGAGAAACAGTGTCAGAGTTTGGAAACCCTTGTTAGGGCTGAACGAAAATTTTACTTAATGGGAAATAGTTTGTTCTCTGCTGCATTTTACGTGAGAAAATGAGTTCCTCTTTCACTTACCAGATAAAGCAACTAGATCAGTCGAATCGAGTCCTAAATCAGTGAACTTCTTTAAATTTACTTCAAGAGTGGCGAAAGGACTGGGGAGATTGTTAGCTCCCGCTCTATTTGCTGTCGTGCCGTCTCTTCTTCCCATTAGAACATCCCATGACGGACCCCCTGCCTGCAAAGTTCATTGTGAATTTGCTCATATAGTCAATCACAAAGAGAGACCCTTTTATTCTGCAGCTTGTAAGCTTCTACTTAGGATCCAAGGTTTGAAGTTTGAATTCATTGAATCACAACATTTATGAGTAAGGAACAGCAAACCTTGTATAAAGCTAAGTAGGAGAAAAGTTACCATGAGAGCTCTGCAGATTGGATTTTCATGGTAAATCAAAATGTGCATGATGAAGGGAAGTTTTTCTCTAATCTGGACAGGCTTTTACTTTCACGCTTTGGAGAAACTGAACTTAAAAGTAAGCTGGCAGTCTATGTATGCCTTGAAAACTGCTTATGAAATCACGAACACTTGGGCATCCATGTTTCTACCAAAATTGTTTCCGTAGTTTTGATCAATGTTTGGTCTTAGATACTGTCATGCCAACAAATAAATAAAGGATCTCATATATAGGCGTCAACATGTGTTTTGATTGGTTAACGGCAATGATACGAGAAAAGTATTTTCCAGATCCCCATGTATGCTTAATAAATAGATTGAATCGAAGTTTTGCATTCAGAAGAATCGATCAAGGTGGTCGTAGTTTGACTCAGTCTTCCTTGTCAGATAATTGGTAGCGTATGTTGAATGGATAATGAGATGTATAGTGAAGCAAACGCCTCTAGAAAAGTCATCCATCGAAGTACTTTATGCATGATGTACAAATTTTTTAAATGTTAATGTAATGGTGACGATCCATAGGTAACTTATTTTCGACAAGAAGAAGACTCACGTTTTCAGACTTGGCATCAATGTGTGCAAGGATATAAAATCGTGTAGCATAGTAAAAAAAAAGACGTACCAAAGAAACCGAAACTTGAGCAGCAATGGCCAAAATATCGGCACAGGAGACAATGCCAGGGCAAACGTTCTCCAATGCAGTTTTTATGTCGTCGACCACCTCAAATCCAGCGGCTGAGACATTAGGAACTGCATCTTTCTCGCTCTCGATACCATTTGCATTATCTAGCAAGAGTGATCCATCGCACCCCTGCATGGTATCACAGTTAAAAGATCATGTTAGTTTTGCAGTTTGGCTAGTTAACCAAAATTTATGTCATGTTTTAACAAAATGAATGATAGGAACTAGGAGCGAGCACCAAACCATTCAAGTTGATCCAATCTGCTCAAATAGATCAAACCGAACCGATCCATTTCTAACCGTCTAAAAATCTTAATGGTTCGGTTTCACCTTTCTCAAACCGACCTCGATTCGATTTTGTTCACGGTTTACTTACTTAAAACCGATCACAAATCCAATCAACCCGACCTATCATATCTTAATTTATTTTTAGTGACATTCATTGATAATTTTTACATACATGGTTCTAAGCAAATCCGAATTCACAAATTTTTTTGAATAAGTCAGGAAAAAAAATTAATGAGAGCAATTATAAGACAAAAGTCTATTGATCACAAAAAAGAGTCTTTTAGTGACGGATAAAAAGCCGTTGATAAAAATCCGTCGGTAATCGAACCATTCAAGCCGTTGGTAAAAGTCTAATGATCACAAAAAAAAATCTTTTAAACGTGGGCAAAGCAATTCAAATCGACCAGACTGAACCATTTAAACCGACTAAATCGAACCACCTAAACTGATGATGTTTAGTTCGTTCCGGTTCAAAAAAATTTAAACCGAAATAAAGGTAACGATGTAGCTGGTGGTTCGATCCCAAAAATAATTTTGCTCACCCCTGCTAGCAACTCGTCTCAGCTCTCACAAAAGTCAAAGCGCATGCACACGCAACAAACACACGCACACACACACGCCCAAACATTAGCGCTAACACATGCAAACCACTGACGCGGTCGCTAGGGAGAGCGAGAGGATTACATTCACAAAGCAGTCATGGAAATGAAGGCGGATTAGTTTGGCACCAATCCGGACATCACTGCTCTGAGCCTGCTCCAAGACACCGCGTACAACGCTAGAAACGTTAGCGCAGCTGCTGGCGTAGAAGGTGGCGCTCAGCTGAGCGTTTGATCCACCCAACACTAGAGCCAGGAGGAGACCTGCAGTTATCAGATGTTGCAACGAGGACATATCTATGGTTTACACTTTGTGTTTGAAGTTTTGATGAGTTAGAGGTGACAGGTGCTTCACTAAGTTACTTTATTTGGTGTTTACGAGCCTTCCTTTTATAGAGAGAGAGAGATCGAAGAATTAGGTGATGACTTAGCCGCATGCGGGCAGTTTCTACTGATAATTGCAAAAACGAGTTGAGGAAAATTCTTTTGGTATACTTTTCTCTTGGGTTGAAATTCTGAAGATAATGTTGTGCATGGGATCTTAAATTTAGACAAAGACTACACAAAGTACTCTTTGAATCTGGCATTGGTGACACTTTCATTGACTATTAATTAGCTATGACTAAAAATTGCTAAATGCAAAACAGTATTATTTTAACTTAACAAACTAAAAGTAACTAAGTATATTTAGCGATCACCATTTGTTGCTGTGTGTGGGGATTGTAGAATCTTCCTATAACTCAGGTTTTTTTGCTTCCATTAATTTTCCTTTCTTTTAATCCCGTGGGTAAATACAAGTATTGGATACACTTGTTTTTGGGTGAGATAGAGGTATTGGACGCACTTGTCTTACACAGCCCCATATTCTAGCGAGGATATTGTTGCTGCTAGAAATTTTATTGGGAGCCATAGTCTGATCTATGCTTAATTCAGGGCATAGCTATAGGGCAGAACTGAAACTCTGAAAAAGCAAGAAGAATGATGGTGTTTGTGTGAATAGTTGTCCACGTACCTAGCTAGGAGAGTCCCCATCGGGCTTGCAAGGATGTTAGAACCCTAATAGAACTAAGAATGGCTGGGCGCCTTGGGCTTGATCCTTTGGGGTCAAGTTAGAGTTCTTTCGAAACCCTAATTCATTCAAGATAACTATCAATCTCATAGTTGACTAAGTTGATTGTGAGTAACCGGTGTCACCATTTGATTGAGAGTTTATTTTCAGCTATATTAGATACAAAAATCAAGTTTGAAATAAATCTGCAGTGATACTATGGGCATTGATTGGACTGATGAGGAACAGATAAGACTTATGGGTGGATCAATTGTGGAGGATTTAAATTACAGAACCAACGTACTATAAAATAGCTTCATCCTTAAAAATATTTACTAGTTTGGGTAAAAGTCAGATTTGCTTCGTTGTATATTACTCAAGTATTTCTTTCGTTTCTTGGTTTGTTTTTCTTCTGCTGGCGTCGATTTGAATAATTTTAGCAACTTAATTACCACCACAGGATTCAAGTCTCTAAGTAGGACACTTGAAATACAAGTTTAGAAAAGTCTTTCCAACACTAATTACTGGTCTTGACAACTTAGGGGCTTAGTTACCAAGACAACTAAAACATAATGTTTTAAAAGTCAAGCAGTAATTTAGTTTTGGCGACAAACAGAGCGCAAAAATAAAACCCATAGGAATTGATCAACGTGGTTATGGAAAATTACAACATTGAACAGCAATAAAGTTTAGATTACAAGATTTTCATCTTAGGCTTGCTAAAAGAAATAAATGGTGTAGAGAACTACTCTGAAAGCACTTTCCCAGCCGAAAAATGAAACGAGGTGGTTTCTATTTTCAACGAGAAGCGCTAGCCAATTTACTATGCCTTGACGGGTGGTGCGTGTTATTTGGTTATTGCTAATTATGTTCAAATTTAACGAACAAATGAAGTGTCGTCGAGGATTTGGATGCCAAGAGTTACATGTGCTACTGCAGGGAAGCCATGAGAGGCTGTTTGGCCTTAATTAATTAGCACAAAGCAAAAGAACAAGATGCATGGCTTATATTTCGAACTTGGTATGTTGTGTACTACGACGTTGTTAGTTGATTTGATCACCTGATAACGAGAAACTTAAACCGGTCCAAGTTCGGGCAGGCAATGGCACAGAGTATAGTACTTTTCGCAGATTGTGTAGCTTTTCAAATCAAGCTCAAATATAACAATCTTGCACATGGAGACCGTTAAAACCATCCATGCTGAAATTCCATGCTCTCAAGCGGTACAAAGACGCAGTTTTCTGAAATCTAACTCCACATATAACATTAACATGGTTTCAGAGCTGAAATGTCCGTCAAATCTTTCATCTTTGTCCTGATTCAGTCTCGTGTTCTTCTTTCATCCTAACGAGCATTCATTTTACCTCTACTGTGCCCCACGTCCAAATCCAAAGTGGAAAACATTTCTCATGTCATTTAAAACACCAAAACCACAAGAAAATAGCAAGAATAGTTGTTGTTTATCGAAAATGGCATGCATGGCAGTTTGTGACCGCTCCGGATTTTAAAAAGTGATTATAATTAAAAGTAAAAATTTAAGTATGAACAAAAGCATATCCTTAGATGTTTTTCTTTAAATAGACATAGTCATTTTTCTTTTATTTAAATAGACATAGTCACATCACATGATAACATTATTGTGGCCATGCAACACATTTGCTTGTAGCCAAAGTTTAATTCTCTCCCAGCCAGGGGACAGGTCCAGTCGTGCAGTCAAACTAGGAGGATAACGTTATTGTGGCCATGCAACACATTTGCTTGTAGCCAAAGTTTAATTCTCTCCCAGCCAGGGGACAGGTCCAGTCGTGCAGTCAAACTAGGAGGCTCATACAGATTCTTTTGCGAATTAGTAAAACTTCGTCCTAAGCTCATAGTTAGCTGTAGAGCTAACTTATTTAAGAATTTTTGCATTCACAGAGATGCTTCCCATTGTCATGATACAGAAAAATTGGGCTACAGGCAAACTTTATCAGCTTGACGTTTCTAGAATTAGACCCACCGAAAAAGGAAAAGTCTAGGTTCTGGAATACAACTCAGGCCAAAGACTTGCGAGTTCGTTAAACGGGTTTTAATTTATTGGATAATACGTACTGCTTGACAGAGTTCATTTAGGAAAACTTGGTAAAGGAAGCAACAGTTGATAGCCATCCAGCAACAAAGTTGATAGCTATCTAATAAGAACCCAAGGAAATCTTTGGATGAATTTATAACGACAATAGTTTGCATGCATTAGTCCTACCTCGATCGAGACACAAAGAAAGGGAGCAAAAGGTGTAAGTATACTGATCCTATTGGACTGAGATGCTAAAAGAAGTCGGTAGACAGCAACACAAAAAAAATACTGATCCTATTGGACTGAGATGCTAAAAGAAGTCGGTAGACAGCAACACAAAAAAAATACTGATCCTATTGGACTGAGATGCTAAAAGAAGTCGGTAGACAGCAACACAAGGGAGCTAAGTGCAGGGCGGATCTCGGAAGTCCAATCGGAGGCTAGGGAGCCAAAAAGTGATAAAAAATAAATTGACGGGAACATAAAAAACATCGGAAGGTTCAAGTTCACATAAAGTATGACTTATTTTATCTCATAGTGGTTTATTTAACTTGGTAAGGTTCAAATTCACAACAAGAATAGTTGTTGTACCGAAAACGGCATGCATGGCAGTTTGTGACTGCTCCGGCTTTTAAAAAGTGATTAAGACTAAAAGCAAGAATTTAAGTATGAACAAAAGCACATCCTTAGATGTTTTTATTTAAGAACAAACTTTAGCTCCTACCTGGGTTGTAAGAATCTTCTCCAACCCTGCATGTAGTGACAATTAATAGTCGCTAAATATTTCCCTATATGTAGTGACAATTAATAGTCGCTAAATATTTCTAGCGACTTTTCTTCTAACACTTTCAGCGACAATTATTAGCAGCATTTTTTTAGCGTCACTAAATTAAAACCACTAGAAACATTTAGAAACGATTGATTGTCGCTATATAGGGGGTAAGAGGAAGATTCTTCCAACCGAGGTATCAGTTAATTTTTTTTCCTTGGAGACGTCAAATAAACTGCTTTTCTTTTTTAGGAATACTCGAAGCATTGTCAATCACCTGGATTAATATAAATTATGTCACATCACATGATAACGTTACTGTGGCCATGCAACACATATGCTTGTAGCCAAAGTTTAAGAGACAGACATGTCCAGTCGTACAGTCAAATTAGGAGGCTCATACAGATTCTTTTGCGAATAAGTAAAACTTCGTCTTAAGCTCATAGCTAGCTGTATAGCTGACCTATTTAAGGATTTTTGCATTCACGGATATGCTTCCCACCCATTGTCATCATACAGAAAAATTGGGCTACAAGAATACTTTATCAGCTTGATGTTTCTAGAATTAAACTCACCGAAAAAGGAAAAGTCTAGGTTCTGGAATACAACTCAGGCCAAAGACTTGCGAGTTCGTTAAAGGGCTTTAATTTATTGGATGATACGTACTGCTTGACCAAGATTGAATGGTCCCTTCCAAACAAGTAGAGTTTACCATAGAATTTTCCCTTCGTTAATACCTTCTTTCTAATTTGATTAAAGTGCCAACCTTTCCATACCAATCACTACAAATAAAAAAATTGAATAGTTGGGATAATTAGGTATGAAAGTAGAACTTCCACTAGATGTTTCACATAAATGGAGGAGATATCTACCACTAGATTATCAGCTTTGTCTAATCAGTAGTAAATGCTAGCCAATGGGACTTGTACTCTCGGTTTGACTACTAATCATATTTGTCAAACACAGAAATCTCCAAAGTCAAGCAATGAGTGCGGCAATGATAGTTATCTACTCCAAATTCCACAAGTACAAACAAATTAAGGTGTATCACTATTAAGCGATCAAATGAAGAGTGCAATCACCAAACTCAAGCAATGAGTGTGGCAATGATAGTTATCTACGCCAAATTCCACATGTACAAACAAATTAAGGTGTATCACTATGAAGTGATCAAATAAAGAGCACGAGTACGAACAAACTAAGGTGTATCACTATTAAGTGATCAAATAAAGAGTGCAATCTCCAAAGTCAAGCAATAAGTGCGGCAATGATAGTTATTTACGCCAAATTCCACAAGTACAAACAAATTAAGGTGTATCACTATGAAGTGATCAAATAAAGAGCACGAGTACAAACAAATTAAGGTGTATCACTATTAAGTGATCAAATAAAGAGTGCAATCTCCAAAGTCAAGCAATGAGTGCGACAATGATAGTTATTTACGCCAAATTCCACAAGTACAAACAAATTAAGGTGTATCACTATTAAGTGATCAAAGAAAGAGCACGAGTACAAACAAATTAAGGTGTATCACTATTAAGTGATCAAATAAAAAGTGCAATCTCCAAAGTCAAGCAATGAATGCGGCAATGATAGTTATCTACGCCAAATTCCACAGGTACAAACAAATTAAGGTGTGTCACTATTAAGTGATCAAATAAAGAGTGCAAATTAATGATGATTCGGATATTTGTTATGCTTCGCATAAAGTTAAACTTTTTTAGAGAATTAACACTGTATATTTGTCATGCTTCACATAAATTAATGATGATTCGGAGGTACAAACATTGCCTTATCATAGGCGCTTAAACATAACTGACACCATACTGATCAAATTCAAAAAATTTAGATTATTGCTGAATGAAAAAACAATTGTGCCTCATTGATTAAGACTGGAAGTACCTTATCAAGCAATTGAGGTAGGAAAGTTTAGAGTACTTTACCTTGACAAGTTCTCACTGTTTTAATTGTTTGAACAGGTTATTGTTAAACTTTGGAGATTGAGAATGGCACTCTAATCACATGAAATAAACTAGCCTTAAGCGAGCTTAATAAGATTCATAACTGGAGTGTCTTTATATTGGAAGATCCGTGTGTGTGTGTGTGGGGGGGGGGGGGGGGGGGGGGGGATATTTTCCATATAGCGCTAGAAAGTTTTTCGTTCATGGCTGATTTTGAGCCGTCCGCTGAACACCATGGGCAGCTCATCAGATCACTCTTTTTTTTCAAAAGCTCGCTAGTCCTCCCTTTGCAGGGGCAGGCTGTGCGTTCACCAAAATGGCCTTCCCCGTCCCTTTACTGCATCCAAAAAGAAAAAAATGTTTCCTTACAAACTGCGTCCTAGGGGGGCCGTCCGGAAGGGTTTTTTTTTTTTTTTGTGTTAACAATTTTCTCTTCTTCTTCTCCCTTCGTTCCTCCCCTCCTCACGACCCCACCACCTCATCCCCCGCCACCACACCACCACAAAATCAAAATATATAGACTTGGGCTGCGTGTTACGAGCAGTGGGAGAAGGGGTAATGGCGGTGGAAGAAGAAGGGCTTCTAGATGAAGGAAGGTGGAGAGGAGGGGGCGTCTGCTAAGGAGTTTCTTCTTCTTTGTCTACTAAGGAGCGGCACAGGTATTTTGAAGATAGTGAGAACAAGGAAAGTCCGCCCCTCCGATTAGATTCTTTAAAGAAAAAAACAAAAAGATCTGAGTAGTCCACAATGTCCAGCAGATGGCCGGATCACAACTAGAAAAATGGCATTTCTTCTGGCGTTTATTATGGAAATCAGCCCCCAAATATAATACATACATACATACATACATTAATACACATATTTTTCATACGTACAAATTAATACACAAATATGGATACACACATATGTGCGCACACACACATGTCTATATCTATATCTATATCTATCTATTCGTATATAAAAGCATGTATAACCTTAAATGACTAATTTTTTCTTTCCTTAAAATACCATTTTCTAATTGATATTTCCATAAAAAAATTAAGGGTGAGTAAGGGTGTTTTTTATCTATAACATTTTTTTTCCATTATATACCTTTTTAAGTTAGAGTGTTATTAAAAATTGAGGGTGTTATTGACTTCTCATAAGATATAAAGTGTATGTTCCCAACCTATTCTGGTCGCACTCAAAGGCCCACTGTGGTCGCACTTTGCATGACACGTCCGCACAAACAACAGACATTTTCAACGCTCACAACCGGTCAAAGCATGCACTCTCAAGGAACGTGACCAAGCCTCATGACGCTTCAACCGTCGCACTTCGCCTGTCGCCCGTCGTCCGGACGTCAACTCCGCGACCCCCGTCGCCCGGACACAACTCCACGACCCCGGACACAACTCCGCGACCCCGTCGCTCGGACACAACTCCACGACGCTCATCGTCCGTCGCCCGGACGTCGTCTCCGTGACCCCCATCACCGACGTTCGGGCGTCACACTCCAACACTTCGCCGCGCCCGTGCGCCGCGCCGCTGATACAGCCGTTCCCCCAAGCTCTCTGTCACACTACCGTGCCCCCGGCACTATACGCACTATGTCGCGCCCATGCGCCACCATTGACACCAACGTGTCCCCGGCACCTTACGCACTATGTCGCGCCCATGCGCCACCATTGACACAAGCATGCCCCCGGCACCTTACGCACTTCGTCGCGCCCATGCGCCGCGCCATTGACATAGACGTGCTCCCGGAACCTTACTCACTTCATCGCGCCCATGCGCCACAATCATGTCATCATGCCCCCGGGCACCATGCACACTCATTCATCACACCATGCACACCTTGCCTTGGTCATGGAACATGCTTCGACCCACTCTCCGGAGTGTACATCATCCTGCGGGGATAGACGACTCCTCCGGGACACTATCTCTGCCAGGGAGCTCTTCAACTCCCCTTCCGCCAGGTAGACGACTCCTCCGGGATGCTACCTCGGCCAGTCGGGTAGACGGCTCCTCCGGGATGCTACCTTGACATGCTCCGAGTGCTCCGGCACAAGGACTCACCCGCGGGGATAGGCGACTCCTCCGGGACACTATCTCTGCCAGGGAGCTCTTCAACTCCCCTTCCGCCAGGTAGACGGCTCCTCCGGGATGCTACCTCGGCCAGTCGGGTAGACGGCTCCTCCGGGATGCTACCTTGACATGCTCCGAGTGCTCCGGCACAAGGACTCACCCGCGGGGATAGGCGACTCCTCCGGGACATTATCTCTGCCAGGGAGCTCTTCAACTCCCCTTCCGCCAGGTAGACGGCTCCTCCGGGATGCTACCTTGACTCGTTCCAAGTGCTCCAGCATAAGGACTCACCCGCAGGGATAGGCGACTCCTCCGGGACACTATCTTTGCCAGGGAGCTCTAAGTGCTCCGGCACGAAGACTCCTCTTCTGCCAGGTAGACGGCTCCTCCGGGATGCTACCTTGGCCGGCCAGGTAGACGGCTCCTCCGGGATGCTACCTCGGCCTGCGGAATAGGCGACTCCTCCGGGACACTATCTCCGTCAGGGTGCCTGCGTGACTGGCCTACGTGCTCTGGCACTGGGGGCTTGCGTCGGCACCCCTAGGGACTATGACCCCCGGGTCACTCCGAGACGGGAGCAGGTCTTCGAAGGGCATCGCGCCTAGTTCACCTGGCAGTTGGGCGTCGGGTCTTCCCCACCGCTGCCAGGCCTGTGGGACTCCGCAAGGGCTTGGATTGGAGGCTAGATCAAGGGGGTTCTCTGGCCACACCGATGCGGTGGGAGCCAGTCTTTCCAGACAGACAGAGCGACGCTGTGCGGGGCAGGCCGGATGAATATGCGATCTGACAGTCCATGGAGCACCGGCACCCGTGGACCCTCCGGTGACGTGTCACTCCCGGGGAGCGCCACGTGTCGGTTAATGACATCATCATCTCAATCTCTATAAATAGAGGTATTGAGAATTCATTTGGAAAAAAGATAACGGAACATAACGGTTGGACTTCTTCTTCACTCTCACATTTTCACTTTCTCACTCTAGAATTCTAGAGAGAGAAACATACAGTACCCTGACTCTGGACCTAAGCATCGGACTATGACTGTCATCGTGTATTCATCCCGCGCTATCGCCCTCGCAGCACTGCCACCCTCGAGCTCTGTCTGGGAAGCCCTTGGTCTCTACCCTTGTTCCACCCTTGCTGTGTCTCACATCAACATACTTGGAAGCTGACTCGGACTGCAACCTTTGTGGCACCTCCACGTAAGTACGAACCTACTTTCCTTGGCATCAGTGTCTTTCCTTAAAATACCCTTATTGGGATCTATGTTTTGGTCAGAGTTAAAGATTTTTTTGACTTTTGACTTAAAAAAAATCATTTAATATCTATTTTTAATAAGAGTGTGACTAAAAAATAAGGATGTTTTTGACTTCTCATATGATAACAAGCCTCTTTCATGAAAATTTCTTTATTGACATATATGTTTTTGTTAGAGTAAAAGGTTGTTTTGACTTTTATTGAAAGAGAAAAAGAAAAAAAAAGCCCTATGAAAAATCTATAATCAAAATATTGTTAGCCTATTTTGACTATGCGCACGTAGCCGTGTTCGAAAGCACTCTACGCAACACTACACTACACGTAAGGCCAACCTGGCCAACAAAGTCAATTCTTTCAATTAGGACCGCAACATCCTCACCACGTGCCATAACATCGGGAAATCTATAAGGCACAAAAAAGGGCAACAAAGTAATGCTCACGAGTCACGATCAACGGGTTAGCTCCCACTAGGGGTCCTCTAGGGTTTACACTCCTCTCCTTCTCCATCACGGGCATTTTCCCTCATATGTATCCATCCAGGAAGTCTTCATTGCCAACCACATCTTTTGGTACTTCAAAACTCCTTGGTCTATGATATGAGCCATTGTCCACATGCGTTGCGTCCTGTGGGACCTCCTTTTGTATTGCTCAAGTGCAAGGCCTTCTCCCCATCCTGGGTAGGCTTTTATCTAGGACATTAACATAAGGAGTTTCCTTCTTGGTGCCCCGGCATGAGGACACCTCTTTGTAGTGTAGACTTCTCTACGAAGGACTCTACCTTCACGTATAGTGACTTACACGATGCTAAGCATGCGCAGAGTGTGTCTTTTCACACCCACGTTATAGGTGATCACCAGCACCTAAAACAATCATGACTTTCAAGTCACACCGAGATGGGAGTAGGTCTTTGAAAGACATCACACCTAGTCTGGTCGGTATTTCAGATTTAGGGTTTATTACCACTGTTAGGTTCTCTTGCATCTCTTGACTCTTTTATGGGACTCAACAGTGGTACATGTGGTAGGATCGAGGGCTTACTCCACCACGCCAGCGTTATGTGAGTTGGAATTTCTAGGTGCGCAAAGCTAAGGTGTTTGGGGCAGGGCAAATGAATGAGTAGAGTAGCAAGATGGAAACATGACGCTTTTTGCATGCTCGACGAGATGGTAGTTCTTATAGGCTTTGCCTAGGTCACTTCGGTCCCTTCCTTGTGTCCTGTTGTTGCTCTATCCCACGTGGTCTTACATGGCATCTCTGTGTTTACACGAACTCACTTCCTTGACAAAAACACATCAAATGCCTTTGAGACCAATGGATAGTTTTACATGACGCAATAAAGCCACGCATCATTGATAATTTGCCGGTAAAAATTCGATCATTTGCTATTCGAAAAGTATAACAAGATTGAATGGTCCCTTCCAAACGAGTAGAGTTTACCTAGAATTTTCCCTTCGTAATACCTTCTTTTCAATTTGATTAAAGTGCCAACCTTTCCCTACTTTTCACTACAAACAAAAAATTGAATAGTTGGGATAATTAGGTCTGAAAGTAGAGCTTCCACTAGATGTTTCACATAGATGGAGGAGATATCTACCACTAGATTATCAGCTTTGTCTAATCAGTAGTAAATGCTAGCCAATGGGACTCGTATTCTCGGTTTGACTACTTATCATCTTTGTCAAACATAGAAATCTCCGAAGTCAGGTAACTGAGTGCCGGCAACAAAATTTATCTATACCAAATTGCACAGATACAAATTAGCGAATCAAGGAGTATCACTATTAAGTGAGCAAATAAAGAGTGCAAATTGCACTGTAGCACAGTGGGGGATCAATGCAAGAGGTGAACTTAAGATCTTGCGTAATAAGAGTTCTGAAATCATATTACGTTATCATATCACGTATAAAGTTAAACTTTTTTAGAGAATTAACACCACACATTTGTCATGCTTAGCATAAATTAATGATGATTCGGAGGTATAAACATTGCCTTATCATATATAGGTTGCTTAAACATAACTGGCATCATACTGATAAAATTAAAAAAATATATAGATTAAATGAAAAACAACTGGGCCTCATTGATTAAGACTTGAAGTACCTTATCAAGAAATTGAGGTAGGAAAGTTTAGAGTACTTTACCGAGACAAGTTCTCACTTTTTTAATTGTTTGAACAGGTTATTGTTAAACTTTGGAGATTGAGAATGGCACTCTGATCACATGAAATAAACTAGCCTTAAGCGAGCTTAATAAGATTCATAACTTGAGTGTCTTTATATTGGAAGATCCGTGTGTGTGTGTGTGTGTGGGGGGGGGGGGGGGGGGGGGCGGGTCCCCATATAGCGCTAGAAAGTTTGTCGTTCATGGCTGATTTTGAGCCGTCCGTTGAACACCATGGACGGCTCAGATCACTCTTTTTTTTTTTTTTTTTTTCTTAAAAGCTCGCCCTTTCTCCCTTTGCAGGGGCAGGCTGGCCGTTCACCAAAATGGCCTTCCCCATCCCTTTAGACTTTAGTGCATCCAAAAAGAAAAACTGTTTCCTTACAAACTGCCAATTGCAGGGGCCGTCCGCGAGGGACTTGGTTCTATCTTTTTCTTTTTTTTTTTTGTTAACAATTTTCTCTTCTTCTTCTCCCCCTTCTTTCGTCCCGTCCTCCTCACCACTCCACCACCATCACCAACTCATCCCCCGCCACCACCAGCTCACCCATACACACACGGACACATACACGCGCGTGGGGGGGTAGTGCGTGTGCGCGCCCGGTGGGTGGAGTTTTGTGGTGGTGGGAATGCGTGAGAGGATGAGGGAAGAGACGGGCTGCGTGTTTCGAGAAGGGGTAATGGCGGTGGAAGAAGAAGGGATTCTAGATGAGGGGTGAGGGGGGTGTCTGCCAAGGAGCTTCTTCTTCTTTTTCTGCTAAAGAGAGGCACAAGTATTTTGAAAATGGTGAGAACATGGAAAGTCCGCCCCTCTGATTAGATTCTTTAAAGAAAAAAACAAAAAGATCTTAGTCATCCCCAATGTTCAGCAGATGGTTAGATCACATCTAGAAAAATGGAATTCTTCTTTAGATATCTTCAGCAGATGGTTAGATATTCACACCTACAAACCCCCGTATACTTACCATTAATTGTTGCTAGTTAATACTACTGGAATTTTCTTTAGATATCTTCGGCGATAATTTTTAGCAGTAATTTCATATCATTACTATGTGACGGGTTCTAGGCTCTTCCCACATCCCGGTTGCAACAAAAACATGGTTGTTGTTCTTTCTTTCTTTTTCTTTTTTTTTTTTTTGGAAATCATTTTGCAACATTATTCTCCAAGCACGTCCAAAGCTCAATGGGCGGCGCTGAGAGCTCTTCTCACCGATGACCTTCTCGCACCGTTCGAATCATTTTGCAACATTATTCTCCAAGCACGTGCAAAGCTCAATGGTTCTTAAACGTTTTAATCGACTGTTTGTCCCTTTGCGGAGGGTTTATTTTGATTTCTATCGGTTTAGTTGCTCGTTGTTTGGCGAAAAAACAAAAAGAAATCGTAGCTAACTGACTAACTCAAATGCATGTAATTTCACTTGTATATCGTTATAGTTTATCACCAGAAGATAGAAACCTTGATACTTACACATAACCCATTAGCCATGCAACTAAAGTAGCACTAACTTCCAACTTCTATGATTTTATTTTCTAGCATCCTGCTTCACTTGATCAACTGCAGTTTATGAATTAACAACCCTGCAATTCTTTCTGATCTCTCCACTTGACCCGGTGAGAGGATGTATGTTCCCCATATTGATCATGGAATTCACAAAGTCGGCAAAGAAAAGCGTCGAGTCATTGCTATACTGTTCGACACGAGTTTTGGTTGTGGCTACTGCTTCGTCACTAGAGAATAGAATTTGGTCGGATGAGAGAAGACCCTTTTCGTTGAGCAAGTTTTTGTAGTAATGGTTGTCAAATAAGTCCACGGAGTTCCTGTCGAGAGGTGCGGTTATGTTTCCATCGCCGTTGAGAGGGCAGAGGCTTTGCAGGTCGGAGACCATGGTGTCCTCCATTGTAGTATCCGGAGCACCTGTACCCGAGAAGTTGAACAACCTGTTGCTGAAGAGTAGACATTTTGCTTGCCCAATTGTATGAGCACCTGCACACAAACAAATATCGTACAGGTTTCGAAATGGTGTACCTCAAAGTCTCATAGTAAATATAACCTACAATCCTTCGTACGGTGATCATTAATGGTTGCTGAATATTGATATCGGCATTTTTGCAGACATATTTAGTGAAAGTCCTCAGCTACACTCTTCAGCGTCACTAATTAAAAGTTACTTAGCATATTAGGCGATCATCATTTGTTGGAGTAGTTATGTGCTCTTCCAATAACCAAGGTTGCAACAAAAAGGCTTTTTACGTGAGTATGAAATAGTGAAAAGGGAAGCAACTCCATTTTTAAAGAAAAGGGAAAATTGATTAATAGACGATGTCAAAAATACGAAGGAAAAAGGAAGGGAAATGCCTATACTTTGAGAGAGGAATTTTACTACGCATCCAAGGTTGCTTGATTATTTGAAAACTAAAACACTTATAACTAAATCAACTTGCATCCACTCTTAGAGGCAAGACATTTCTGATCCTTGTAACACCGCACGAAAGTTTTGTCAAAAAAGGCAAAAGCCGTGTCTTTTTCCGGACGAACGGAGTATTTGCTATTAAATTTTGTCAACTGAAAAATCGTTTGCTAACCAAAAATCCCTTCAGTGGCCAAAACTACAACAGGGTGTTATTCGTCTCTAAAGAGCCGTAAGCAACAACAAAGTAGCGACAAATGCTACACTCTTTTTTTTTACTTTTTTCCAAATTCCGCAAAAACTCAGTTTGTGAACAGCGTCTGTACTGTAAGAGCAAAGAACCCCCCTCGTTACCTGACAAGGACACGACGTCTGTGAGGTTGAGGCCTACTGCAACAAACTTGGCAGTGATGACAGCAAGGGATTCAAACGGAGAGGGAAGCCCAGAATTAGCTCCACTTTGATTTGCCACCAGTCCATCCCTTCTTCCCAGTAGAACCTTCCATGTAGGCCCCCCACTCTGCAGATCAGCTACCCTTTTTAATCATAGGTTTAAAAAAGAATATAGAAATTTTTCGATGCTATTTCTACGTTCTTATATGCTATATTCGAGTAACCCATGGCGCCAACAAGGGCTTGAAATAGCACATGAGGAGGTCTCTTTCAACTTAATATTGTGCTAAAATTTGTTAATTTTTTCAAGGTAGTGCAATCTTGCTGTACGCACCCTGTCCTAATTGTCGACAAAGTGAATATTAGTGACGAAAAGTCGATTATCACCAATATGTAAAGGGTAGTGCAAAATAGCCAATTCAAAAACACATGCTGGGGACAGGAAGGAGAGGGGGAGGGGGATGAGTACTTACCAAGAGAACTGCGTCCCGGGCGGCTATGGCTATTATGTCTGCACATGACACTACTCCGCTGCACGCACTCTCGACCGCGGTTTTTATCGAGTCCACCACTTCAAATCCTCTTACAGAGTTGAGGTTAGGGGCCGCAAACTTCTCGCCGTCACTTCCGTCCAGACAAACCGATGCATCGCAACCCTAAAACAGACCATGTATACACTTAGGAATAGGTGAATAATAATACCACCATTGGTGCATGATATATAGTTATTGTTGTTGCAAAAAGTAGATGTATACGAAACAAACCATGGGAGTTTCTACACAAACTTGGTTAAACCATGATATATTGTTGGGTTCATTATTTAATAACTTAAGCTTTTACAATAGACGGTAACTTAACATGGTATGAAAGTTCTGGTTTGGCAAGATGGTAACTTAACAACTTGAAAGAAAGAAAATTTCGACCCAATTAGCATTCCGGATAACAACTATTAGTAAACTGTATTTAGCAACAAAAAGACAGTAAAAAGAGCATATAAGGGGTAAAAATAGCATGTTCGTATGCATTAATGTAAGTTGTATCTTCTTACATTTTATAAAGTGATTTTAGTGCAAGGTGAGTATTAGTGGTCAAGCATTGTTGCTGGTAAATGGCGATGTGTAACCCAATAACTCACATTCACAAAGCAGTCATGAAAGTGAAGCCGAAGCAAAGATGCCGCCATTCTCATTTCGGTCTTGATCGCGCTCTGAACCTGTTTGCGTACAATTTGGAGTAGATTTGGACATGTTTGGGAGTAGAAATCGGTGGCTAGCTGAGACCTTGCAACCAAACACAACATCAAGAAAGTCATGAGCCAAGAGTAGCCATTCAAGCAATTTGACATCTTCATGGTCACTGAAAACAGTGTTGGCTTTCTTGCACGGGTGAGAACTGCTATAAAGAAACCCTGATTCTCTTCTCTCTTTGAAAGGCCCAGGAGGATCAAAACGCAAGCTTAATTTATAGGCAAGATCAGGGGCTGAATAGCAATAATATAAAGTCCATTATCGAGCTCAGTGGTGTGATGTAAGGCGGCTGCATACCAGTGAGTGTGTCTGCCTGTAATTAGAGGCTGAATTGAGCTTTGCATTTGCCTAAACTGAACTGATTAAGTAGTGGTCTTCATGTTACTAACAAGCCAGGTAATCAAGATAAGGGTGGCTTAATGGTTATCAGATGACATAGAAAATACATTTGTAGGCATCCCATGCAAGTTCATGAACCCTAATATATTCCCACTCAAACATATGCTACTCTATAGTGCTCACAGAGCTGAATTTCTTTTGGCTTCTACTGCGCACGACTAAGCTGTGCGTGGATTTTTTAATGTCTAATGCCTGTTTTCATCAGCATTAGCTGTTAGTGATATAGATGTTTAAATTGGTCATATGTTAATGAGAAGAATATAATTGATGTGAAGCGGTTCGAATGCAATTTGCTACTGACTGTACTGTTTAGGTATGATATACATCGTTGAGCCTACTTTATAGTAACTTAAAACTTTTAGAGCGGGAGTATTAGAACAATCTAAAATCGGCAAGTTCTTGAGTTCAATTCTTCTCGCTTGCTTGGTGCTGGTGCACTTGAGGAGGAGTTCTGCAAATGCATAATGTACACTGTTAGAGCAAATGATAACTCAACACTAAGTATTTAGCGTTCGTTCCATCATTGTCGGATGAGTTTGACCTGGTGAAGGATTCATAAAACAACTAGAGAGTGGTCTCCTTTCTCTACTTGCTAAGCAAATCAACATTAGATATGGTGCCTATGATTTAAGATATTGTTCGCACTAGAAATGCAAGTGGTACAGGCTGTCTCGATTCTAGACTCTCCACATGTTGTAATGTACAATTTTTTTTGCTTTTTCCTTAATGCAAACAAATGTATTGTTGGGTTGTTCCTGATCTGCTCGAGAGCTAAACACAAGTATCAGTTTGAGGAGTTGGGGTGCACGAGATGCAAACTCCCTTTTTGCTAGTGCTTGAATACAATAAATGATTTCCTTTGCATTGTTTGGAGAGGCTATCGTACTCTATGAGTTTTCATATGAATTTTGTGTTGCTACATAATTGCACATGGTTTTTATTCGATATAGATCGAATATGAAGTGCATATGCTTCATCACTGAGATTTTCGTACTACAGTAGATCGTTTTCTCGGAACATCAAATTTAAAGTTTATTCAATGTTTTACATAACTATGGATTGACGAGTCGATGTTTACATCTCAGATACACACAGTAGAACTCTCCCACCTCAATTGCACACGCCTCCATTAACATCTTACGACTGGTGGGGATAGCGCATGTGTGTTCGAGTTGTCAAACTTTATTCGTGCATAAAAGTGCAACTTGTAAGACTTGAAAAGGCAAAGCTCGAGAAATTACAGTGTATGTGCCTGAGATCAGGATTATTAAAACAATCAGGCTGCCAATATTGCAAGTAGTAAAATAATTAATACCGGCCAGCCGGCGATCACATTAAGCTAATTAACTCATCAACTTTTAGCTAATGAGAAGATCAGTGCAGTTTTCAAAGGCAGGCCTGGGATGCCATTAGCGTGGCCATCGGCAGTACATCACAGCCCTTGCAGCCAAGTGAACATGACGACACTCACGGAGTGAAAAAATGCATGATATACACGGTTAGAACAGATGACAACTCAACACTAACTATTTAGCGTTCGTTCCATCTTCGTTAGATGAGTTTGACCTTGTGATGGATTCAAAAAATAACTAGAAAGTGGTCTCCTTTTTCTACTTGCAAAGCAAATCAACATTAGTTATCGTGCCTATGATTTAAGATATTGTTCCCACCAGAAATACAAGTGGTACAGCTTGTCTCGATTCTAAACCCTCCACATGTTCTTATGTATTTTTTTTTTCCTTTTTTCCTTAATGCAAACAAACGTATTATTGGGTTGTTCCTGATCTGCTCGAGAGGTAAGCACAAGTATCGGTTTAAGGAGTTCAGGTGCACGAGATGCAAACTCTCTTTTTTTCTTGTGCTTGAGTACAATCAATGATTTCCTTCGCATAGTTTGAGAGGCTATCGTACTCTGAGATTTCATATGAATTTTGCGTTGCTCTACATGATTGCACATGGTTTTTATTCGATATAGATCGAATATGAAGTGCATACGTTACGTTACTAAGATTTTCATATTATGTTAGATCAATTTTTGGAGCATCAAACTCAGTTTATTCAATGTTTTACAAAACTGTAGAGCAACGAGTTAATATTTACATTCCGGACACAAACAGTACGTACTCTTCCACGTCAATTGTATGCGCCTTCATTAACATGATACATGTTACTACTGGCGGGGTTACATGGGTATGTGTATTCGAATTGTCAAACTTTCTTCGCGCTTAAAAGTGTGACCCGAAAGACTTGAAAAGGCGAATTAGCTCGAGAAGTTAGTGTCTATGTGCTTGAAACGCAAACCAGGATAATTACAACATTAATCAAGCCGCCAGTTCTTTTACAACTATTAAACTAATTAATACCAACAGGCAATGAGATCAAGCTGATTAATGCATCAACTTCTGGCAAATGAGAAGATCAGTGCAGTTTTCGAAGTCTGGCGGAGGATGCTATATATTGGCGCGGCCATCAGCACTGCATCACAGCACTTGCATCTCAGTGAACTAGATAAAGCAAGAACTAGATAGAATCACAAACCGCCCATGGCAGTGCATGGCAAACACGAGAAAATCTTGAGTGCAACTGTAATAAGTATGACGTTGTTTATTCTAAGCATTTTTTGGCAAACGCACTCCTAAAGTATGTAAGAGTAGTTCGGTGCACGTAGTTATGGCCGTCGTGAACAGCCAAAATTATCCACAAGCAGTCGTATATCTCCGATGGGAAAAGAAATTAATGCTCCATTTCTTGCCGCTAATAAGTTCTATGTAGATCCAAAACTAACTAGAAAGAGACCTATCGGCGAGAGTCAACTAAAAAGTTCTATTCCTAGACCATAATAATGAGTAATCAAGTAGAAACATGTGGTGAACGTGCCAAGAAGAAAGGAGAGATTTGTACTATTAATTTCATTTTCACACACGCATCGCGTGTGCCACGGTGACTCGTTATACTAATAGAAGAAGAAGTCATAAATGGGTATGGGGCAAATGGGAATGGGGCAAATGGGAATGGAGGATAAAGAGAATCTAACTAAATAGGTTTTCAGAAAGTTAATTCATTTACATGGTTTTTCTCTTTCTTTCTCGCGCGCGCACATCGACGCACAAAAGCCACCAGTTAGGATCACTGCTTGCCGTCGCTACCCGTCGCGACGCCATCCATCATCGTCGGCTGCCGCCACCGATAGCCACCTAAAAATTACAGCAGCTGCCGCCGAGACAGTCACTACCGCCAATCGTCGCCATCTAACTCTGACAAACACCTCCACTGCCGGAATAAAGATAATGAACTTTTGTAGTGGGGGGAAAAAGGTGATAGAAAGCAAACGGAATAACCCATATAAATCGGATTAAATGGAATGGGTTAAATCTAAATGGAATGAGGTTAGGCAAGTTAAATCAAAGATAGAGCAATATAGGAATGGTGCAACCTAAGATGGGGCGGAGGACAGCAAACCCATATTGTCATCCCTAATTATGACGCTTAAGCAACGATTTACTTCATGTCGCATCATTTGTTTAGGTGCGTCTAGCTTGTAGAATTCGACAAAATAAAATCAACATACTTTTTTAAAACTGATAAAGAACGCTTTTTTCATTTTCGTCACTGAATGCTAATCTGAGTTAGTTAACTTGTTTCCCTCACTTTTTTCAAAATTTCAAGAAAAGAAGTGAACTTTTTTTCCTTTTCTCACTGAATTTCTATCCTCTTTTCACAACACACACAACATGAACTCATAAGCTCTTAACAGTTGCACCACCGCCTCTTCACTCGACTCTTCTTCGCCTACCGGATATTCGTCCACCACCGCCGGTTCTTCGGCGAGTGGTGGCTATGTACATATGGATTAGCGGTTTGATGTCTGTGTTTTCCCTTTAATCGAGTCTTTTGGTGCTCTTCACGGCCTTGGGGAGTTGTGGCTGGCTGTTGCGCCTGGGATTGCGGTATGCGTTTGGGTGGCAAGGGTTGGGGTTGGGGTTCGGACTGATGATGGGGTTGCTGGTGGTAGGTGGTTGTTGCGCTTCACGGCGGGTTGGGCACGGGGTGCTGTGGGTGCCGTGGGTCGTGGCGGTGGTAGATATGGTGGCCGAGGGAGGTTTTCTTCCTGCTAGGGGTCCTTTTTCGTTTCTTCCCTTTCCCCTCCCTAGTACGTCTCCATCCCCCCTCCTTCGGCCCCTTGTGGGTTGGATGGCATTGGTGGGCAGCTCTGTGTGACACCGGCGTGGGGAGTCGCTGGTTGGAATTGGTGGTCTGTAGGGGTGGATGGTCGTAGGTGGGGTTGTGGTTTGAGGGGTGATTGGCAGCAGGGGTGGTCGGCAGTGGCTGTGGTGGTTCTTGGCAACCGGTGGTGGGGTTAGTTGTGGTTGACGGAGGAACGGCGGCCGGCGACGACGCCGGTACCATGCTTGGATGTCAGTAGCGTGTTGCGGTGTCAAGTGTCAGGTGGCACGTGAACGTGGGGCTCGAGGGGCACTTGCCGTGCATCGCTGACAGATGTGTTGTTTGGGCACATGGCTTGCGTCGTTGACTTTGCTGTGTAGTCCTTTGGTTTGGACTTATCTTTTGGGTTTTGTAGTTCTTGTAGGTTTTTTGTTTTTTCTCTAGTCGTGGGCTCACCTTCGGAACAGGTTGTTGTCCCTTGTGTATAGTTAGTGTCTGGGCTTGAGTAAATGTGTTCTAATCTTTTATGAATGTAGTTTTCGGTGGAGGTTCTTTGGCGATAAAGCCGTTCTTGTTCTTGCCGCTCTCAGATTTTCAAGGACACCTGGCTCTGTGTCGGTCCTTGTCTGTGGTTACATTGCAGGGGATGCAGTCACCTGTTATTTTTCTTCTTTTATTGTACTCTATCTTGTACTGCTTGCTTACTAATGATATGAGTTGGTAGGATTTTTACCTACAATCAAAAAAACAGTTGCACAAACACAGTGATACTAAACCATCTAGCTGCCAATTTTCTGTCCAATAAAACTTAACAACAGCCAAGAAGAGGGAAAGAACGCAAAAAGAGGATCAAAGGTCGCACGCAGTGAACACCACCGGTACAACGTTCTCTCAAACTCTAAGAACAGATTTTGCTCCCTTTGATATTTCGACATCCTTGAACTGGAAGTTTGAAGCGTCAAAAACAATTGGGCTAATTACACCTATGTCCCTGAGGTTAGGGGGTAATTACACTCAAGGACACAAAGTTTCAAAATGTAACACTTATGTCCAATGACAAACGGAATACAAAAATACTTAACGGTTTTGACAAAAAGACCTATTTGCCCCTAAATAAAAGTTGAAATCCTGATTTGCCCCCGAGAGACAGAAAGCGGGAAAGTTTTAATGCCATTACATCCCACCCTGTCTTTCTGTCACTGAGCAACCCCATTTTTATCACTCCTACACGAACGGGTCCTCATCAGTGTACGTAGAAGCCACACGCATCCACCACCGATGTACTGCCGGCAGCGTGGGGCGATGGAGCTGCCGGGTGCGCGAACGGGTCCTCAACCATGGAATCGTGCTCCGAGGCCAGCCAACCCGGATCCCTGTCGTGATCTCTTTGACCCGAACGCCAGTTGTAATCATCTATCCTTTCCGCCGAACCAATACGACCAGAGCGCGACGGCAGCGGAGCGTTGATTACCCGGCGAGGCGTCGGCGAGTAAAAGCGGGGAGGCGGCGGCGGCGGAGAACGGAGTCTGGCTTTCCTTGACAGGGTCTGGCTTCAGAAAAGAACGACAGTGGCCGATTGAGTGGACTTTGATCTGGGCTAAGGGTGGCGTGGTGGGGGTAGGGTAAGGGGGAAGAGGGAAGGGCAGCGGCATGGTGAAGGGGAGAAGGAAAGAGGCGGCGACGATGGGGTTTAAGTGATGGGGCGGCAGCTCCATTGAAATTCAGAAATGATGATGGTTAGAGAGAGAGAGATAAAGTTAGGGTTTCAAATTAAATCCAATAAAAAAACACAAATTTGAAAAGAAAAAAAAAGAATTTAAATCTGTAATTTGATTTGGGAAAAAAGACTTAATTTCTATTAGAGAGATCCTAATTTAAAAAGATTAAAACCTTAATTTGGAGAGAGAGAATTAGGTTTTGAAACACTAATTTGGTATTAGGTTTAAAAACCTAATTTTGTAAATTAGGATTTTTAATTTTTATACAGTGTATATGTAATATGTGGTATAAGGGTAGTATTGACATTTAGAAAATACGCATAGATGACATCAGCAAAAACATACACTTTTTGGACGGAACTCTGACGGATGGACACGGCTGATACATTTGAAACACGTTTGGTCACGGAATGTTACATTTTGAAACTTTGTGTCATTGACTGTAATTACCCCCTAACCTCAGGGACATAGGTGTAATTAGCCCAAACAATTATATTAACATAGTTATCGATTACATCAGCTTTCTACTTCCACAAGCCATGAAGCAACTTGGGGAATGTTCTCATGTTCGGGAATGGCAATAACATTAGTGTACAAAATTCCCAAATCAAGTGGGATATACGAGGTTCACGGAACCCATACTGACTCAGGCACCTTTCTGCGGGAGCGTTTCGAAGGCAGAGACGGTATTTTCAAACTTGATGCGATGCAGAGGAGCACCACTTTGCTTGATTGCACACGCTTGCTTGTCCTCGAGTGGGCAGCGTGCTTTGAGCATGGAGAATACATGATTGTTCAACCGCCTTTCTTTCTTCATGGCTTCTAATAGTGCTTCCGAGCCCTAAGTAGGCAGTAGAAAGCAGTCAAAAACACACAAAAAAAAACAACCGGCTCAACAATTAATGATATTCTTGCTACAGAACTTACATGCTAGTGAGCTAGTCAGTCAAAAAAATGGCTCTTGCTAAAACTCCACTACCCGTGCTTGAACTGAAGATACGTGGGGAATGTTTGGTTTCCCCTTCATCTTAATTTGTCTCATCCAAGTATCCTGTCCTGGCATAATCCATTATCTTGAATGGAGCTACAAAGAAAAACTTGAAGCATCCACTTTTTCTAGTGTTTATTTGGATGGGTCATTTGATGTTTTTCCTTTAAATGAGAATGTGCAAGAGTTTGAAGGGATCCATGGGATGATAACATTCAAATTTCAGAATGCACACTTGGTCTTCTAGTTTGTATATTGTGTTTCGAAAGTTTTTGATACTAAGCAATTTGGTCGTTTGTCTTAGCATGTAGTAGTTGGGTGCTATGATGGGCATGTTCTGGCTACCGCTTAAAGCCCTCGATAAGACAATACAAAAGCTCCATTCTTAAGTCAGACTTGGACGGATTCGAATCCTCCGGTGTTCCTGGAGAAACTCCAGAAGTGGAAAATTTCACAAGAAGTGCTCAGCATTTAGCGAAGAAAGTCATCCTTGGCAACAAAAGGGTAGCGCTTTACGTGACAAACTCCACAGGTAGAGTTCCTTTAGAAATTCCAGAGGATCCTTCTCCCACTTGGTCACGATAAATACTTGCCCAGCTCGAGAATCAAAGTGCTTTTTGGCACAGCACTCCAGAAGCACACCTCCACTTTCCCCCTACTTGTGCAATATTGATCCAAGATACCTAAAGATATTCTTCTTAGGCACTTCTTGCCCATGTTTACTTCACACTCAGACCTCCTCCTGCTCTCGCTAAGATTGCATTCTAAATACCAGAAATCAACAACATATTAAACCAACGTGGAAGAACGTTTGCTTATTCAGCTGTAAAGAGAAAGGGCCAAGGCAAACCGATGTCTTCAACCACGCATATTTGAATGGACGAAGATCAAGGAAGGTTAGGATACAATATTCCAGTGTGGATGACTAGGCAATATACACATAGATGCCAACCTTGCTATTATGTTCAAAGTTCACTCATGCTGCTAATACATGACTAGGAAGATTGCCAATCAGAAGAAGAGAAGGATGCAGTTTTCCTTTTGTAAACAATCACACTCTGCCACGATTAGTTCATAGGATGCAAAAATAGATGTCTTTAGTACTAGATTCCAATCCAACCGTGAAGAGTGAGGGGCGGGGTGGTGCGGGTCTAGAATTACCCTATTTTCTGAAATGCTTGCTTGACATTCGTGCTATCAGAGTAGCTTTTGACAAATCTTAACAAACGGAACACTAACTAAATGTTTGGTATGTTAAGTTTTTCTGGAATGACCACTCAAAAAAAGAAGCTCAATCACCTAAATGTTCGTCATAACTAGTAATATCATCTTACTGGACAAAGCTATGACAGAGTTTGCTCATAGCCATTTTACTAGCACGAAGGATTGACTTGATTTGTCTATTCTTACGGATTTTGTCCGTTAGCTCTTGCGCAATCATTATCACTTATATGTCTTCCATTGATAGAGGCATTTTGGAAGTCTGAAATAAGGTGATTTAGAACAAGTTTTAATCTGATTGCTTGGGTCTTTGCTATCACTTTGTAGATGGTATTACAGAGGGATATAGGTCAAAAATCACTTGGGTGCAAGGGATTTTTGATCTTGTGAATAGTGTTATGAAGGTCTTGTTGGCTTCTCTAAGCATGTGGCTAGACCAGAGAATAGGATAGAAGGGCATTCTTTCTAGTCTTTTTCGGAGGCGGTTCATCTGCGACACCGCAAGGGACTAATATAAAGGGATTTAGACTCACTAAACCTTGTTTTGTGATTTTTAATTTTTGTTCTTTTATGTGTTAGAAAATTTTTAATTTTTGTTCTTTTATGTGTTAGAAACTTTTTGTGCTTATGTGCATAATTTTTTAACGAGTTTGTTCACTTCGTTTTTAGGGACACAAACACGCACGATTATCCCAGCCCACCCAATCAAGGATAACAGTTGGAACCCTCGAGCCTCTCAGTTGCGAGGCCATTTCCGACTGTGCCCTCACCTCCAAGGCCTTAATACTGAGAGCATCCTGATTTCTCAGTCTATCAAACAATTTGTACACATACTGAGGATAACCCATGATTGGCTACCGGAGTTAAGGGTGGGAGGTATATCGTAAAAATTACGCCGAGGGAGTAACCAGATGGGAGCAACCATCCACTTGGACCAACTTTTGGGGATTTCCCCTCTAACAAGAGCACCTCTTGGTGTTATGGTGTATAAGCTGGGAAACTGGCCGGTACACCATAAAACTGGCCAGTACCCTCGAATAGAGGAAAATCACCAAAAAATCTCCCTGGTGAACCGTCCGGTACGCCTTGGATGGTGTACCAGATGGTTCAGCAGAGACATTTTTTAGGCTGTTGAAAATAGGCCGGTAAATCTATCTAAAAAAATTATAAATCCATACTAATTGACTTGCAATAATGCAGTGGAAGCTAACGTAAATATATAAGGAAAGGAACAAAGTGATGCACAAACGAAAATGTTAATGTGGACATATGTTCGTTCCAATGAATAAATATACTTGAGTGATGGACCACAGAAATTGCCTATACCTGAAGATAGTGAGGATTTTTGTGGGATGGGTTGATTGCTGCAGCTTCTATTTCAGCAACATTCAGGACTTGATAGGAAAAATCAAAGAGTTCAAAATGCAGCTGTTGCCCAAGCAAGTATATTATAGTACAGCCACCCCAGGCAACTGAATCCCCCAGCACTTCGTGGTTGTTAGGTGGTGGTTGAACAGATTCCTCCAGGTATTCCTGCAATTTAGGACCTAATCATATTAGAAGCAGGAAGAAATACGTGCCTCACATTAATTCATCAAACATGGTACATAAGAAACCTACAATTTAGCTAACACGCATTCCAAGGTAGCATAATGCTACATTTAGTAAGAAAATGCCTACTTTTCTTCCAATTCCAGCTTCCTTATTTCTATTTGGTCAGCTGGTGAGGAAATTTACTGGTCATAAGACTTCATTATAACATTAAAGTTTCAATAGTGACAGAAGAATTACAGTGTTTAGCTTTGGGCAATGACTGGCGCTAGTAAATCTTAAGGTTGACTGCACAAATACGAGGTGATCTTTCTGACAGTATTTTTGAATACGTTCAAGGAGGCAACCCCAGGTACACGACTTGGGTACATAATCAACAAGCCAAACAACATATGCATCCAAAATTATCACTTGAAAGTGTGTAGTAAGTTATGTTAATCGCTACTGGACAACATAATAAAACGAGTTTAATAGTGGCTGCACTGGCCCCAAAAACGGACAGAAAATAGTGCCAGGGCAACACTACGTTTAATTGTTTGTCCATGAAATCTGATATAGATCCCCTTCCTATTCCTCCACCATCCGAACTACATAATCAAGGAAAACTTAGGCAACAGGGCCGATTTTGACAGAGGCAAAACTTTATCAACCTCATTGATCTAAGAAGAAATAGTCTATCTTATCTCATTGTGTTTTCCCCCTTACTTCTACTTTTCCAAATCAGCAAAAAGTTCTGCATAAGTTTGTACTCAATAAAAGGCAGAAAAATTTCCGTCTCCTTGATGCTGACAAATATGAAAAACAAGATTGTGATAGTGTTTTTATTGTTATGATTTCTATCTCATTGTTAGCTTTGTACTAACCATGCATGCAATTAGACTACATAGTCCGTACATGCGTGTCAGCATAATCTAAAGAAGGGGCATCCATACTCTGCACATAGTTTTAACAACTTCATACAGCAAATATAATTGACAATATTAAGACCAACATACAAAGAGAGAGGGGGGGAGGGGCAAAAACTACCTCCCAATTCCCTAACTACTTCAAAATACTTGTAAGGGATCTATATCTTCCAACTGGTCAGGCTACTCATATGCGGAAATGTCTAGCTCTGCATACCAATTCTAAACAAAAATCGGAGTCTAGAAAACAATGATCAGAAACTGATATAAAGTGTTTATTTGGAAAAAAAAAGAAAGAAAAGAAGAAAGTGGTTTTGTGTATTGCATGATGTCAGGCTTCCAATGCATGCATGACGTACATATATATTGAGAAAGCCCAACAAGACAAATGCAGTTACATAGTGATGGAATATGAGCAAAGGACTTCTACTAGCTTGTGTACTAGACTACACTTAACAGGTACCTAGGGAGCAAATGAGCACCCTAAAACTCTGATAGCCATTTTACATCTGTGAGAACTCAGTTACTTCCACATCTTAGAACATTGGATAACAATAGACCCCCCCCCCCCCACAAAAAAAAAAAAAAACCAACTCTTGGTTCTCTAGCCACAAAGACGAGGGCTTTTCAGAGTACCAGTCTGCCATCACAGTCTTCTCTTGGAGACCCATTGTTGTAAATGCACATTTTTCCAACACTATAATTGTCTCAACCCCCTCAAGATTCCTGCGTCTATTTTACATATCAATTGCTTTTGTTGTTTTCTTCTAGCATAAATCTGATGTCATTCTCTAAATATAAGTCCCTTTTCAAAGTGAACTTCTGGGGTAGCAAAAGATCACATTGATGTAAGACTTATGTTCTGTGTGTTCAATTTAATGGTGTTATTTGGGCAGAATCTACTGTATAGAAGACTAGGTCTTCTTAGGCACTTGAATCTCTAAATACTCTGCCGAATCCAGAGGAGGCTATACAGTTAATCATCATGTGCATTTTGCTACCTGCTCATGAATGTATGTGCTTCACGAGCTCACATCAATAAAATACTTAACATGCTTTATGAGTTTTTAATCTCAAAAGAATCTTGGAGAGGTCGAAGTTTAAAGGCCTAACAAGAAAGAAATAGTAAATTTAGCACAACGTATACCCAGCAAATAACTTAGAGATGTGCTTTGAACCAGGAACGAAGCCAGGATTAGCAAGGTGAAAATGTTCACGAGTCCGAGACAGAGCCCAAATCTAAGGGGGCCAAAGCTTTAATTGCGCCTACTCCTAATCAGTTAAATATATATTTTGTGGCTGACGATTGATGCCCCTGGCTAGATGTAGAATCATGTGTTTTATACTGGTACATGGAATGATGGAAACCAATTTCTCTCCTTTAGGGCCCTGTGCTTAAGAAAGAGGAGCTTGGTTGAGCTATTAGTTCGAACCGAAAACAGTGTGCAATGTTAATCGGCCTTAAATGACAGAGTGAGCTAGTCCTAAAATTGTCCAGAGGACTTTTCTCCATGACAATTAAATTATATATATGTGGAGGCAACTTGAGGTACGTTTTCCTAACCATTCGAACAAGGTAAAGAAAATTGTTGAGACGTTGGAATTATAGGTAACTGACATTTTGTGTGGTCATCTAATGCCGTTGAGAATCTATGTTATATGTTGGACAAGTTAAACCATGCAATTTAGTAGATAACCCTTGGAAGGTTCTCCGCCGATTGCTTGTTGGATGCTTTAGCACTGTCACCAATACACCTGTGCCGCCTCTGTTGAAAATTCATACTCCCTCTGTCCCTTTTTATTTGATCACCTTTGAGTTGCACGCTTATGTAGGAGATGAGTTAAATTTTATGAGTTTCTCATTCTACCCCAAGAGAGAGGCAGGGAGGGAAGAAAGTGGGAGAGGAGATAGAAAAATGGGTTGGTGGAGGACTAAATGTGGAGAGAGAAATAGAATAAAGAAGTGTAAGAAGGGTAAACATGGAAAAACACCTATCGAATCTTTCTTAATTTGGAAAGAGATCAATGGTTTTGGGACAACCCAAAAAGGAAATATGATCAATTAATTAGGGACGGAGAGAGTATTTACGTGTCCAAGGACCACCAAAGAAAAAAACCTTTTGGGGACCAAAGGGTGGGAAATGTACCATTATCCTAGACCATAAATGGATGAAGAAAAGACAAATTTTTTTCTAATGCATTGGGAAAATGCACTTCTTTTTTCTAGTGGAGTGGAATACCCCCAATCATTAATAGAAGGTATGTACAAATAACAATTCTGACATTGTGCTGCCATTTAGAGTTTGAAATCAAACTGGAACAGATAGCCTTGAGAAAAAATCCATATTTACCATAAAGAATTTAATTTTTTTTCTTGGCGGGGAGAGAGGCAGAGTTTTGTCTTACAATTTGGAGGCCACTATATATGCGATAGAAATCCTTTGATGTCGTAATGTCAACAAACCCAGTCTTAGGAGCAGCACTCCATCTACTACAATATTTATCCAGTGCAGCACTAGAGAAAGCAAGGGCATATTCCAGCACACTTCCAGTATTAATATTAGCTTTGTACAACAGATCTGCAAAAGAAGATCAAAATGCTTGATGCCATGCAACTGAAAAGATGTAGTATAGAACAAAACGAAGTTTCAGTGGCTTCACATTGCCAATAAAAAAGAACACACTTGGCACTACTCTAACAACATTGTTAAGTGTACTTTTCTTTAATAATAAAAAACATCATAACGATAACAATCAGTGGTTTAGTGTGTTTCCTTAATTAAGCCTTCAAAACTGTTACAAACCATATAAATCACGTGGAATCCAAGAAGCACTAAAATTTTCAAATATAGCCACCAACAAAACTTGATGTCAGCATGTGACTAACTTTATCGTGCCAAAAGTATTATTGCCAGAAGAAACATAAATGGCTTCACATTGCCCAAAAAAACACAAACACACACACACACATTCTGGAACTACTCTAAGAACATTGTTAAGTGTATTCTTTAATAGTAAAAAGCATCAAAACAATAACCAGTGGTTTAGTTAGTTATAGTCCAACAACAACAGCTCTAAATGTGTTTCCTTAATTAAGCCTCCAAAATTGTTACGAACCATATAATCGACATAAAATCCCGAAAGCACTAAAATTTTCAAATATAGCCACCAAAAAAGCTTGATGTCAGCGTGTGACTAACCTTAGCATGCCAAAAGTATTATTGCTAGAAGAAACATATAAAAAATAAAAACAGATAAAAATGAGTACTCAAGATAGATTTTATCTATTGATATAACATGGTGCTCCATACATAAAAGCCCCCATTTATTTGTATTTGGAGATGATTATGTGATGATCTATCCCATAACGAATGAACAGTATTTCTATAGTCGTAGTCATGTAAGATGCCAATAACATCTTAAACGTACAAAAGGTCACTAGATTCAGATGCTCCTTGAGGCAAAGGTAGAAGTGTTTTACACTACGGAATATCCTACAGTACAGGTGCTCCTTAACAAAAAGCAGGTACTTACAATCAACCACAACCTTCGTGGTTTTACAAATACATTGTGCACAGGGAGTGATATGCCGCGGTAGAAGATTCGTGTCATGCAACAAAGTGCAAACTTGAAGGAGGGAATGGCATATTAGAAAAGGAATAGTGGGCGTGGCAAAATGTGGGGGGGGGGGGGGGGAGAGAGAAAGAGGGAGAGGGGGGGGGGAGAGAGCGAGAGAGAGAGAGAGAGAGAAGATTTTTGGCATAAGACTGAGCGGAGTGTCTGTGGATATTTAATCTAAAGTTACCACGGTTCACAACTTTGGAGTAGTTACAAGTATAAGAAATTTTAATGCACTATATGGAAATCGATTATGGGCAAAAATCTGTCAAGATGGCCAGGGTAATCTCCTGTACTGGGGTGGCTCTCGTAAAGAACCCAACACCACCATTACAACATGACACACAACACCACCGCAAAAGAACGAATTACTTTTGGTTTCCCTATACTCTTCATCTCTCCAGCCTTTTAAGAAAAATTCTTCGAGTTTCACATCACCATTCATAAAGTGTTGAATTCCGGATTTGGATCCAAGAATATCAGGGTTACTAGGCTGTAAATAGTTGTCAATTACCTGATTTTATAATTAGTGATAGATCCCTAATTTAGAGGAATTAGTTTCTTGTTTCCTATTTTGTAGGATGTGATTTAGTTTCCTTTTGTATAGCCAGATATCAAGGAATTTGCCGGCCTGTGGCACTTCTCCTTTCCCTATAAATGTAGCCTTCTGGTAGTGTAATTTCAGAAGTAAGAAATACATAAAAGTTCTTCATGGTATCAGAGCAAAATTTCTGGGCTATTCTTCCTGCCTGTTTTGGCTCTGACCAAAATCTTTTCTTCTCCTTCTCGGATCTGACAGTAAAACAGATCCCTCTCTACCTCTGAAGCACGGACACCTCTCCTAGGTGGAGGTTTGGTGTCCTAAACGGACGGACACCCCGACACCCTCCGGACACCGCCCGACACGTGTCGGACATAGGGCTGTAAATGAACCGAGCCGTTCACGAACGACTCGCGGTTCGTTCTCCTTAAAACTCGTTCGTGTTCGTTCATATAATATACGAACCGAACATGAACAAATTTGTAGAGCTCGTTTATTAAACGAGCCGAACATGAACATTCCAAAATGTTCGCAAACGTGTTCGCGAACAATAATAAATTAATTATAATATATTTAAAGAATTATATTTACATAAATCTCATAAATTAAAGTTTAAATCTGGAGGGCCTAAAACAAGTCCACTTATAAATATAGAGCCCATGAGATTACTTATGCATAAATCCAACCCCTAATAGCCCAGCCCAATATGTGAAGCCCATTATCTAAGAAACCCTAAATATATAAACTAAACCTAAACCTAAACCTAAATACTCACATACATCATAACATCACAGCCGCACTCCGGAGCCTCCCTCGTCTCTTTCTCTCAGAGACACAACACACACATACGCACCTCACCAATCGTACATGGCCTCTTTCTCTACCCCTCTCTTCACAAACACACATCACGGCTACGACGCCGATCATTCTTAGTTTCGATCTAGCTCGAGGAAGAGGGCAATCATCTATGCAGTGCAAGAGCAACCGAAGAAAGTCGAGCTGCTGTAATCGAGTCCTTTTCTTATACATGCAACCACCGGTGCCCAAAGATCGCGATTAGTGATGTAGTTTCGCTTGCCGTCGTCATCTCGCAGTTGCCGGCGGCACATGCATCGTCCCGTTTTTTCTGTCTTCATCGCCGATCTCTTTTGTATTGTTTTTTATTCCCCGTCCCCCCGCTTGTATCTTCTGTAATATTATTTTTGATCCATTATAGCTTGATGAGATTGAAGGATTTGAGGATTATTTGCAAATTTTAGGGATTTGGTTGGAATTGAATATGTACACGAGCCGAGTTTTCGAACTTGAGCTCGGCTCGTATTATTAAACGAGTCGAACGAGTCGAGCTCGAATTTTATAGTCACGAACTCGAGCCGAGTTCGAACATCGCTGTTTTGGCTTTAGACGAACTCGAGCCGAGCTCGAACATACCAAAAATTAAACGAACCGAGTTCGAACACACCCATGTTCGGCTCGAACTCGGTTCGTATACAGCCCTAGTCGGACACCGCCAATCGGTGTCAGTATTTTTTTTTAAAAAAAAATTTCCGACACCGTGTCGGACACGGCAATCGGCAGTGTCAGAACGTTTGGGGCTACTTTTGAACTTTTGGAAGTAATTTCAGGGGTCGTCGTCTTCTCTCTCACCTCATCTGTCGGCCGTCTTCTTCTCTCTAGTCGCCGTGTTGCCAGATCTGTCGTGGATGTTGCCAGAGCCAACAGATCTGAAAGTCGCCGATGTTGTCGGAGCCGACAGATCTGAAAGGCGCTGATGTTGCAGGATACCGAAGCCGACAGATCTGTCCACCATCGTCGTCGCCGTCGCCAGATCTCTCGCCATCGTCGTCGGAGGTCCTCCACAGCCGTCGCTTACCCACTGGTCTGCTTCTTCTCTTTGTCTCGTCAGTCGTCTCCTTCTCCTTCCTCTTTTCTTTGTCTTCTCTTTCTCGCTGACCCACAGGTTCTTTACTTCTCGTGTCTTTCCCTTTTTTTTCCTTTTCTCCCCCTATCTTGCACTCTAGTGAAAGACCTCCTTTTTTCTTTTTCTTTTTCTTTTTTGACTTTGTTTTTTTGCCCAGTACCAAATAAATGTTCAAGTATGGCTTGTATTTATTTAAATTCCTTGTTTTAATAGTTTTTCATTATTGTTTGTTATTTTAGGTTGTGAAATGTATTTGATATTTATTAAATATATATAAATATATTTATATATAATAAAAATATATTAAAAATTAGCGGTGTCCAAAATCTGATTTTTTGGAAATTGCGGTGTCCGGTGTCCCCGTCGATGTCGGTGTCCGACACCGTGTCCGTGTCCGTGTCCGTGTTACCTAGCTCTCTACTCTTCATTCTTCTACTCGACCTGACCATTAAACTCCCATGGTGACTGAATCAAGCAGCTTCTCCGGGACTTCATCAGGCCAAGAATCCATGAATACTGGTGGTTCAGAAGGCTCGGTTATTCTCATCACAAAACACAAATTGACTGGCCACAACTATCACCAATGGGCAAAATCAGTGATGATGTTCATCTCAGGAAAAGGTAAGGATGATTACCTTACCGGCGCTGCAAGTCCACCACGGAAGGATGACCCGAGTTTCAGGATGTGGAAGACCGAGAATAACATGGTTATATCCTGGTAAATCAAGACCATGGATACTGAAATAGGACAGAACTCTATGTTTTATGATACTGCCTATGAAATCTGGATGGCAGCAAAGGAAACCTACTCTGACAATGATAATACAGCGGAGCTCTTCGACATCAAAGGAGCTCTTCATGATCTTAGGCAAGGAGAGATGTCTGTGACACAATATTATAACACTCTTAGTCGTTTTTGGCAGCAATTAGATGGGTTTGAAAGTCTGGATTGGGAGTGCCCAGCTGATGCGAGCCGATACATGAAGATCATTGAAAAGGAAAGGATTTTCAAGTTCCTACCGGGACTAGACAAATCTCTAGATGAAGTAAGGGGGAGAATTCTTGGAGCCAAGCCTCTTCCAACCATTCGTGAAGCTTTCTCAGAAGTTAGGAGGGAAGAAAGCAGGAAGAAGCTGATGATGGGTACCCAGCCATCTTCAAGTATTCTAGAAGGATCTGCTCTTGTCTCTCGAGGGTCATCTCCAAGTATTCCAGAAGGATCAGCTTTTGTCTCTTGAGGGGCAACTTCCACCAATGATGCACGGCAGAGAAAGGGTAAACCTTGGTGTGATCATTGTCGGCGTCCGGGCCATACGGAAGAAATATGTTGGAAGATACATGGGAAACCAGCAAATTGGAAGCCGAATAAAGAAAAGGAAGCGCAGGGCTTTGTGGTTGACTCTGACAGAAAAGGAAAAACAACAAGTGATCCTGCCATCTTCAGCAAAGAGCAAGTAGAATGGTTGCAAAAAATGTTCAGTTCAGGATCCTCTCTTGCCCCAGTTATCTCAACCGGATCCACTACTCAAAAAGGTAACTTCTTGACTGCTCTGTATTCTAAAGCTGAGGACTCATCAGATTGGATCATCGATTCCGGAGCCTCAGATCACATGACGGGGGATGTATCACTACTCCATGAGTGCAGCCCGTGTCACGAGAATTACAAAGTCAGGATTGCGGATGGCTCTCTTTCCACTGTGACTGGGATTGGGAAAGTGATCATCTCGGAGAGACTAATTCTTAACTGAGTTCTTTTGGTTCCCAATCTCTCATGCAATTTACTGTCTATCAGTAAACTCACTCAAGATTTAAACTGCGTTGCTAACTTTTCCTCCACTCACTGTTTGTTTCAGGATTTGGATTCAAGGAAGATGATTGGCAATGCTAAGGAAAGCAAAAGACTACCGGATTAGGGCTGATGATCAACAAGATACTCGAGCTCATCATGTTTTCCTCTCCGCAAAAAAAAACTCTGGTTCTAGTTCAAGCTTGTCTTTAGATTCAAATAAAGAAAGTACAATAATGTTATGGCACTATAGACTAGGACATCCAAACTTTATCTACTTATCCAAGTTGTTTCCTTCATCATTTAGTAAACATCCCAAGTTTTTCCAATGTGAGGTTTGTGAGCTATCTAAGCACTGTCGTAGTTCCTATGCTTCTCAACATTACAAACCCTCTAAACCATTCTCTGTTATTCATAGTGACATTTGGGGACTTTCTCGTGTTCAAAATATTTCTGATGCTACGTGGTTTGTTTCTTTTGTCGATGACCATACCCGAGTTACATGGGTATTTCTTATGAAGGATAAATCAGAGGCGGGATCTATTTTCAAATTCTTTCATTCCATGATTCAAAATCAGTTTCAGGCTAAGATCCAGGTGTTTAGGACAGATAATGCTAAAGGGAATAGCTGAGAGACACCCCTCAACAAAATGGAATAGTTGAGAGAAAGAATAGACACCTGTTGGAGGTAGCCCGATCCATCATGTTTGTCAATCATATCCCAAAACACTTCTGGGGGGAGGCAATTTTAACTGCAACCTATCTGATAAATAAAATGCCTTCAAGAGTTTTGAAATTCGATACACCTTGTCAGGTTCTTTCCAAAATCTTTCATCAAAATCGAATTGTGAATAATATTCCTCTCAAAGTTTTCGGATGTTCTGCCTATGTCCATGTTTCCTCTCATCAGAGAAGTAAATCTGATCCAAAGTCTATCAAGTGTCTTTTTATAGGTTATTCCTCTTATCAAAAGGGATATAAATGCTACTGTCCCACTACTCGAAAAACCTATAACACTATGGATGTGACCTTTCTTGAAAATGTGCCATATTACCCCAAAACTCATATTCAGGGGGAGAATTCAGTAAGCCAAGAAGAATATCAGTTTTGGGACATTCCCACACTTGACATCCCTCTGAGGTTATCTGAGTCTCATTCTCAACCCGACATTAAACCTTCTCAGTCTAATATTCAACCATCGGATCCTAACCTTATTCAGGGAGGAAACAAGGAGCTCAAGGACAAGGAGCTTAAAGTTTATTCAAGGCATCAGAAGAATCCTAAACCGGTGGAACCGCATATACATCCTGAGCCTTGCCAAACTGATGTCCCGAGTCCAACTCCTACCGAGGTCATTCAAGGTAATCTAGACTCTAGCTCATCCACAGATGACTTGTGTTTATTAAATGATCTCAACACGCCCATTACCCACAGAAAGGGGGTCAGATCTTGTACCAAGCACCCCATCTCACAATTTGTTTCCTATGAGAAGTTGTCTCCTAGCTTTCGAGCTTTCACCACCAATCTGGACAATACTACGGTTCCAAGCTGCATACAAGAAGCCTTACAACAACCTGAGTGGAGAAAGGCAGTGAATGAAGAGATCCAGGCATTAAAGAAGAATGGCACATGGGAGCTTACCCAATTGCCTCGAGGAAAATATCCTGTGAAATGCAAGTGTCTTTAACGTCAAATACAGGGCAGATGGAAGTGTAAACCGATGTAAAGCAAGGCTAGTGGCAAAAGGGTTCACACAGACTTATGGAATTGATTATCAGGAAACGTTTGCTCCTGTTGCAAAATTGAATACAATCAGGGTCTTACTATCCTTGGCGGCTAACCTTGACCGGTCCCTGTATCTAGACGTTAAAAATGCATTTCTCAATGGGGATCTTGAAGAGGAAATCTACATGGAGATCCCCCCGGGCTTAAAGCATCCCAGTAATAGCAATCAGGTTTGCAAGCTTCGAAAATCACTCTATGGGCTTAAGCAGTCCCCAAGAGCATGGTTTGAGAGATTCACTAAGGCGATCAAAAGGCAGGGATATTCACAAGGGCAATCTGATCATACCCTATTCATCAAAAGAATCTCTGGTGGTAAGATTACAATCCTCATAGTCTACGTTGATGGCATAATTGTTACAGGGAACGATGAAGAGGAGATATCTAAGCTAAAACAGGTTCTAAGCAGGGAATTTGAGATTAAAGGCCTTGGAACATTAAGATACTTTCTCGGGATGGAGGTAGCAAGGTCAGGCAGGGGTATTTCAGTTTCGCAACGAAAATAAACTCTTGACTTATTAAAGGAGACAGGAATGCTTGGATGCAAGCCCTCTGATACACCCATATATCCATTCAACAAGGTTGGCTTAAAAAAGGACTCAGCTGTTGTTGACAAAAGAAGATATCAAAGACTAGTAGGGAAGTTAATCTACTTGTCTCACACAAGACCTGACATTAGCTTTGCAGTAAGTACGGTTAGTTAGTTTATGAACAACCCTACAAAAGAGCATCAAGAAGCTGTGTATAAGATATTGCGCTACTTAAAAATGACTCCAGGCAGAGGATTATTCTTCAAAAAGGGAGTTAGTCGTGGTGTAGAAATCTTCTCAGACAGATTGGGTAGGATCACTATCAGATAGAAGGTCAACTTCGGGTTATTGCACCTATGTATGGGGCAACCTAGTTACTTGGAGTAAGAAGCAATCAGTTGTTGCACGTAGTAGTGCTGAAGCAGAATTCCGAGCCATGGCCCACGGCATTTGTGAGGGAATGTGATTGAAGAGACTTCTAGAGGAACTCCAGTTTCCACCTTCAGCATCTATGAAGCTGATGTGTGATAACAAGGCAGCTATTAGTATTGCAAAGAATCCAGTTCATCATGACCGAACCAAACATATAGAGATTTATCGTCACTTCATCAAAGAGAAGATAGAGCAAGGGGTCATTGAGGTTGATTATACTCCTACACGGCAACAAACTGCAGATGTACTTACCAAGGCCATTCCTAGAATTTGACATCTTTCCAAGTTGGGACGGATCGACATACATTCCCCAGCTTGAGGGGGAGTGTTGAATTCCGGATTTGGATCCAAGAATATCAGGGTTATTAGGTTGTAAATAGTTGTCAATTACCTGATTTTATAATTAGTGATAGATCCCTGATTTAGAGGAATTAGTTTCTTGTTTCCTATTTTGTAGGATGTGATTTAGTTTCCTTTTGTATAGCCAGATATCAAGGAATTTGCCAGCCTGTGGCACTTCTCCTTTCCCTATAAATGTAGCCTTCTGGTAGTGTAATTTCAGAAGTAAGAAATACAGAAAAGTTCTTCATAAAGCCTCCACTAGGATTTTTCGCCGATACTGTCCTCTCAAGTTGTACTATTTTCTTGCAAGATTTTTCATCTCCCCTTCATCTACATCCTACAAAGTGTGCATGATTTGACAGAGGGACTTCCAAAACTTACCTTCACGTTAGACATCCCAACAGCAATACATAATACCAAAGGTATTTTAAACAACTATGTACAATATTATGTTCTTTTTTTTTTTTTTTGCATTAACTAGCAGATAGCATATGAGAAACGAGAATCCAGATAGGTTCACGTTACGTTGATCAATTGCAGACATGAAAAGTTCTTTAGCTTTGCCATTTTGGAGCATAGTGTCATTGACTCGTTTTGTGTGCGCCTAAGGCAAGGATGCACAAGGGAATATAGGCATTGGACCACACAACAGGCCTGGCATGTAATGCCACAGCCTAATGCATTGGGCTTTGCTCCGACCCTAACATCACCAAAAAACTGGGGTTATCTAGTCAGGAAGGGCTGGGGCCTCATTTAGATATAGCTGACCGTATGTGTGAGAATGTCCCTGGGTCTGTTAAAAGTAGTATCTGAGTCGCCCCGAGTTTTGTGCTAGAATGTTAGACAAAACACGGGCAACAGAAAGTGCAAACCTCTTTACTGGCAAGCGCCAGGGGAGCATAAGGAACTCATAAAGAGCCGTTGTAGCACGCCGGGTGCTATGTAAAATGGGATTCGGAGAGTCATTCCATCCCCCTTGTGAGGGCGTGAGAGATTGGGCATGGTAGCTGTCATTGACTTATTGTGTGCGCGCTAGCGGGTGCGGATGGGAATATGGCGTTGGATAAAACAACGGACCTCACTTGTAATGCCGCATCCTAAAGAACTAGGCTTTGCACCAAACCTAACATCACCCAAGATGCTAGGGGGGATCCAATGGGGAAAGAGCCTTGGCGCCTCATATAGGTATAGTAGCCAGCCGTATTTGTGCGATAATGTCCCTGAATCCAAGACAATAGGCTGGGATACAACATATGTGTAGTGTAGCAAAGCCATGTAGATGTTCATGCACACCAAAATTTTACAGCGTAAGAAATTACAGAAATAGATACTTCAGCAGAAAACAGGATGATAGGCAATTACACACCAGCAGCTTCTGCCTGTTTCGATATATTGTACAAGGATGATGGATTGAAGCGGCAAGGGTTTGAAATGGTGGCAGCAATTGCAGATTTGAAGAGGTTGACAACTGGGCTATCTCCCTCTTCGTATGACTGTAATATTTGTCCATCCTCACCAGGAAGCAAACCCAACCAAGGGGCTGTTTGCATGAAATGTGTAGTATCTTCTTCTCTCTGTAGAACATTTGAGCATAGACCGTAAGTCGCTTGCAGTTAAACTTGCGTAATGTAAATGAGTTAATAGGTTTTACTATCAGATAAGATAGCCAAAAGTAAGATGCAAGAGCTTGCAACAATGAGCATTCTACCTTCTTTTAGTTCTTTTATTTTTTCATAAACTTCTAACCCCCATCCCCCACCCCTTCTTCCCCCTCCCTCCTCCAAAAAACGACGAAAGGCTGATGGATAGTAGAGATCATGAAGCATGACATACACAATTGGGCCCATATGTAATGGATAACATAAAGAGTAACAGTTAGCTTTAAGTTTTTATGCGTGAGGATTAAGACAAGAAGAGAGAGGAGAAGGATGAGAAGATACATATGCATACGTACATACATATACCAACAAACTATCTTTCCCTTGGCCTTCCAATGACAACGACCTTTGTAAATGCTTAACAAAAACTAGTTCAGCTTGATAACCGAGGTAATACAACGTCGCTAATTCAAACTAACTGAAAACAGTTTGTCTTCCTGTAAATTGTAAATGCATCCAACTCAAGATCAGTTGGCAACAAAAGAATAGGCTCACGAGACTTGTATGTTGGATAGCTGGGCCTGATATACCCATGTGGGATTGGTATTCTCTTTACCCCGTCAGGTGTGGCCAAAGCCAGTATAGAATCTCTTTTGAGTGGAGGAAGCATATGGATGCATCAAGCTAGAGGAAAGATGAATTCTTTATTTCTATTAGTTTCCATTTTCCAAACTGATAACATGTTAAGACATACATGAGCATTGTTAAATTGAAGTGCTAGTCAAAAAAATTTGAGTGTGGGTTTGCCGGTTTGACATTTTCAAGAAAGGTATTCTGATCAGTTTATCCTGGAGGTGTCATCGGTATTTCTTGCACAATCACAATTGCTAGAATAGATGCACTTGTCAAAACTGTTACACACTTACTATAGGTACTGTAATTCAGGCCCGACAACTAAAAAGCAGCAAGAATCTCCTTGACATAAAATGACAGAAATGAGAAAACCAATATCTTTAAGGCAAACAAATATAGGGCTGAAGAAAGCTTTGCTCAAAGGTATCTGCCAAGATAAACTTGCCTCAGCCAAGAGAAAGTTCAATAACCACTTTAAACTAAGATTAGTGTTGGATCCAAGACAGGAAAAGACTTGATGCAAAAGAACTTTCAAAGTCGCCAACAGTCCAACACAAAAGCAGCAAAGGGAAGTTAAAGATTTAAGGGCTATGACAGAATTAAACCCAGATTGTTAGAAGTCTGTGTATGAATTTGTACACGCTAGTGAACAAGAGAGCAGATCCTACCTTTCATCCAGAAATCATGTCTCCTCTAGAGAAACACTCAAGAGTTATAGATGAGAGATATACCCATCTTAATGGCCAATTTAGTAAACTTATAAGTCCCATAATGAACTAAAACGTCAAAAACTTAACAACACCCCGAAACAACTTATGAAGGGAAAAAAAACTTAGACTCACCAAAACAATATCAAGAAGCCCCATCCAGTACAATACGCTTCCAATCTCCTTTATTCCACGAAGAATCTCTGCTTTCAATTCTGATTTAGAATGCCACTTAAGATGTTCTTTCACCAGCCTCGTACAACCTATACATTAGCAGTTCAAAATTACAGACCGACAAGAGAAAGAAGCAGGGAAAGCGCGTGCTGCGGCAGGCAGGGGGTGAGGAGATGAAGCGTTTTATTTAGAACATAATCTTCAAAACTCAAAAATAAGTCATCGTTTGAGCTCCTTTCAACTACGCATGTGATGTTTTTATGTCTACGAAAAGGATAAAACTGATGTTGCTCAGGCATCTTTCCTTCTAAATAAAACCTTTCAGCCTCAAGGCACCAAGATGCAAAGGCATGCACATTCAGCTCAAACAAAAAAGGTAAGCCCCTCAAAAGAATAAGATGAAAAGACCGGGCCTCTGACGACAAAATATAAAATCAGGCATCAAGTTTTCCAACTTCATAATGAACAACTTGCGGATATTAAAGTAGCTTTTAA